>UELV01182317.1:0-20354 GCA_900490015.1 Megastigmus stigmatizans
GGCCCCATAGATATACCGCCCTAATCATGCTCACTCACAATCATATAAAAACTTTTCACGTTAAGTGTTGATGTTGACTAAAGAATTAATTGATCAGTGTAAACGTTAGAATTAAACGCATACTTTATCATTCTCCCGAACAACGCGATCTGCTCAGTTATAATTACCCGGTTGAAAGTATCCGAACGGATTCCTTACTGATTTTAGATTTCCACAGGAGCTGAACAACTGGTCGCACTATACAGATCGGGATGTTCGGGAAAATCATAAGAGGGTGTATTTTTAACGTTTATGCTGATCAATTATGTTTAACCTGCATCAACATGTAATGTGAAAAGCTTTTACGATTGTGAGAAATCCTGATAAGGGAGGAATATCTATGAGGCCTCCGAAACGACGGAATCTGTATAATAAAAGATTGTTATAACACAAGCTCCTTGACGATCAATAAATTCACTGCTATCCATTTAATAATTTTGAAGGAATAACTTCGATCTATTATAAAAAACAAAAACACTTCCATGAAATTGTCCAATTTTACTTTTAACTTGATTTTTAACTAGTTGGAAAGTTCGACGATGGTAAAATATCTTTTTAGTCCCGTTATACCTAGGTCAAATTCTGAATCGAATAGATCTTAATCTACTTTGATACAAAAATCTAGTGATATAAAAACGAAATATTATAAGCAACCATTTAAAGGACTAGGATCGAGAAACAATGTTCCTTTTATGTTTATATTTTAGTATTGAATGTTAGTGCTAATGCCTCCATTGCAATTTACAGGAGGAAGAGAAATATTGTACTTGACGACAACTGCTGTCTGTGCAGCTTATCGGGTGTAAAAACTCTTTCCAAGCTTTCGGAGGATGACATACTCTTTGCATCTTTCAGGAATCACTTATGTGAGGTACACCTACATTCATTCAATTAAATTTTACATCAATTAATTTTGTTAATTTTATTGCATGTGCATACAATTGTTTTAAACATATTAGTAAATTAATTACTAAATTATGTAGTTTTATATAGCTTATTTTTACTCGATAATTAATATAGAATATAAAATTCTTAATTCACTAATAATTAATTCACTAATAAGGGCTACTATATTCAAAGCACGTGAATTAAAACTTTTACTTTTGTCATTAATGGGGCTTAATTTTCTGTAAGTCGTTGTCGTTGATGATTTGATAGTAGCTAATAGCGCAATAGGGCCTCGATTGTCCGAACCTATTTCGATTATCTAAATCTTAATGTTTTGATGGATTGCATAGCATATAAGTAGGTATTTTATTGTCTATACGCCATATATTGCATTGCATGATATTACTTTATTATGAAGTTCTTATATTATACAAATTTGTATGTGAATCTATTTACAAAGCTATAAAAAAGATACCTAATACGAAAAATTCAGCGTACTTTTAAGAATAAATCATTTATCTATAAGTTATACAAATACTTATATATATATATATACCAAAAGTTAAGATTTTTTTAAAAATATAAAATAAAAATTTTCCGATCGGAAATGAAAGTTATCAACATATCAAAACATACTGACGGAGAGAATCTTGTTATATTAAAAATACCTATACTGGAAATATTATATTATATAAAGCAAAGTGCAAAATTATCCTGATAATTTTTCATATTTAGTTAGACTAGTATTGTTATAATTATGAATATTATGTAATGAGATTATTTAAAGTATTCTTTCAATGTAACATATTTTTATACGATGTTCTTTTAAAAGTTTGTTTTTAAAATACAAAAAGTCATATTAAATAAACTATCATTATGAATTATTTAAGAGATTATAATTTTTCTGTATTGTTATAGATACCGTTTTGCGTAGTGGCTGATCATAAAACGTCGAGCATTGTAATTGTTATAAGAGGCTCTTTGTCTTTGAGGGATCTCATTACGGACATTGCCGCAGCTTCCGACTTATTTGAACCAGAAGGGCTTCCCCCTGGAAGCATGGTAAGTTGCATTCGTACTTGTATATATAAAAGTTCCTATTAAACTTAGATTCAATCTTCTTCACAGTTATATGTAGGTAATTTACATATGCACGAGCTCAAAGATATAAATTAAAAAGTTATTATACTCTGTGATAATAGTTTTTATAGATTTGTTATACCTATGAAATGAAAACATTTTTATGTTAATTAAACAACATTTATTTTATCAGAAGCAAATGAGGGAGAGCGCACACTTATTACATGGATAGGGATTCGGTTTAAGTTATATGGCAAACAATCTTTTGACGGAAAAAATAAAAATCATGTGCTAATAGGATTAGTGCCGATGTGTTTTGGTTTTCGTAATATTCGCCTTTGATTATGCATAAATATAATAATAGGCGGATATCGAAAATCAGAGCGCATTAGAATATATCCTCTGAAATATGGATTTCCTTTTTAGGTCAAAAAATCACTTGCCAAATATTAAATACAAGTTGTCAAATTAAAAAAATTCGTTTGTATGTGTTCTCTTATAAGATTGATTACAGATTAATTAACAAAGGGAATTTACGAAGTTCAGGATCACCAGGAAACCAATTTAACTGAAAGTTTGTAAAACAAGCATTAAATTCCGAGACAATGGCCACTTTTTCTTGAGAATTGATCAGTACAGATGCTAAAATCGCACAAACTCTTTGTATTCCCCCGAGTATCGCTATATGTCTGCATGGTATATATCGGCTGTTTTATATATTATTTTGTCTGCGCGCCAAAATAAAGGTTTTCCAATACTGCGTTCTTTGACGATCGATCAATTCACCTTTATCATTTAAAAGAAACTTTTCGGAAGTTTCACCCTAATTGGTTTTTGGAACGAGTAAGTTCTCCTTATCGGTAATATGTAATATTTGATCAAAATGAATTTGCAAACTATTTATGTACTATATAGAGAAACAATTTGTATATACATATAGATATGGTTTGGAATATGTATGAGTAATAATACTGATTCGAATACTGCAGATCAAGTAGCGCGCAGGAAAAATTAATTCGCTATCGATGCATAAAACAAATGAAATAATTAGTGTAAAATATTACGAAATATAAATATACATATAAATAGATTTAAAATTTATATACTGGTTGTAACTAACGAACATTAAAAAAATTAAATGAAGAATTTAAAGTTAAGAAAGAATTTATACTTATAAACTCTCTCACTGAGAAACAAATTTCATTGCTTAAATTTTTTCTGGACTTCATTTCATGCAGAGAACAGTGTGTTTAGCACAAACACTTTTTTCGTTGCGCATTCTAATTTTAATATCATTATAGTTACGTCAATTACAAAAATTAAAATAATTATTTTGGTTGATATTTTTAGGCACATAGAGGAATGATTGTAGGAGCGAGAGTATTACTAAAACAACTTGATCAATATCAAGTACTTGAAAACGCATTCAAGATGTACCCTCATTACGATCTGACTCTTACAGGTACAGTATGTGTATGCCAACATAAATTTTACGTTTATGTAATAAATACTGCTTTTAATAATATATTAATGGTTTGTAAAAAAAATATTTCTCATTCCAGGTCATAGTTTAGGAGCTGGTTTGGCAGTATTATTGGGTACTTTAATCCGTCCACGCTACCCTCATCTTAGAGTCTACGCATTCGCAACACCAGGTTAGTGTTCAATACAGAACAAGTATATCCTTTTTTATTAAATTCATGTTATTTCTTTAATAAGTACCTATAGCAAAGACAATAAAGATAAGATGTAAAATAATAGCACAGGCCCACAAAAAAAGTATATTACTCTGGGGGATGAGGCCACATTATTCCTATGTATTTTGACCTTCTAAACACGAATCTGAAATAAAAAATACGGGTCACCCTGCAAATTTTCGAAATAACTTAAAAAAATCGATTTTTGAGATATCTTAAATTACGAAGTTAAAAATTTTTTTTCATTATTTTGGCGAGTGGTTTTATGAAGTACTTAACGTACCCTTTAAAATTCATTTTGCATCACCTCCGAGATGTGCGAATTGAACAAAGAAGTATGTCTTTGAACATTAAATTGGTGTATCTCGGAGACGAAAAAAAATTTTAACTTCGTAATTTAAGATATCTCAAAAATTGATTTTTTTTAATTATCTCAACAATATGCAGGGCGACCCTTATTTTTTATTTCAGATTCGTGTTTAGAAGGCCAAAATACATAGGAATAATGTGGTCTCATCACTAGAGCAATATACTTTTTTTGTGGGCCTGTGTAATGGTTGAAACTAAAAGCAGTCGAAATGAAGAAGAAAGATTGTATAATTATATAAATTTAAGAACCAATATGAAAAAAAATCTACTTATACAACAATTTTTATAGCTATGTAAGTAAGGTATTGTAACATAGTGCCAAAATTAAAAGTTTTATTATGCGTATAATTACATTCAAAACGTTTCATCTTGGGTAGAAAAACCTCTATGAACAAAAATGATTTTCCAAATTCATTTTATGCGTTCACTGGAATGCATTAGATTTAGCATTTTAATAAATATTTTTAAATGTACCTATATATATCGTTACAGCCGGACTGTTAAGTAGAGAAGCTGCGAAGGTGACTGAAGAATTCGTATTATCGATAGGCCTGGGTGATGATTTGGTAATGAGGCTTAGTGTAGACAGTATGGAAAATTTTCGAACTTCGCTGCTGATTACGTTACAAGCTTGCAGACTGCCAAAGGTAATTTTTTTTTTTATAAAGAAAAGTATTTGTAAGCATCTATTCGCTGCTGAGCAATAGTTCGTTTTATTCCATGTTATACACATCTATTTAGCAGCCAAAGATCTTTTATGGCGAAAGTTATGTAATTTCGATAGAAATGAAAAGGTTCAATAATTTACTTAAAATAGGAAAAATTCCTTTTATTCAAATTTATATAAATAATATATATTTACATTTACATATGAAGCTTAATACAATAAGCTTAAATTTGTTAACTCACTCTATAATTCAAATAGTAAAAATTATAGGTCACTGGCTGAAAATGCACCTTAAAGAAGTTCACTCGAAAACCAGTATATATACACTAACTTTCGGCAAATGACCCATTTTGCATTGGTTTAGAGGTGCAATTTCACTAATTCAAATTAAGAGAGCATTTTAGTAAATATAATTAGTAATTAAAGTTTTCATAAAAAAACAGCATTTAATAAGCGTTCTAATAATGATTAAAGTAGATCAGGTTTGAAAAAAAAAAGTTTTCGAAATATATATAATATAAACTTTATTTTTCAAATGTAGTATAGAGTTGTTCTCAATGGATTTGGTTATATACTGTTCGGAGTTCCTGATAGAGATTTAAATAGAACGTGGCGAAATGGAAATACTATTAACTCTATTCCAGGGCACTTGCCACTGCTTTCCGAAACATCGTCTGCGAGACAAACAGTAAGGAAATCATATTTTCAATTACATCTAAATATTAAAATTTAATTTCGAACGGATTGAACAAAATAAAGAATACATTAAAACTTATAAATAATATTAATTTCAATCGTTCTCGTACTTATTATATGCTACTTCTTTTGGTGCATTATTAACTTAGTTTCGAACGTTTAACTTCAATTTTTTAAATCGTTTTGCTTGATATTTAACTAATTTTATTTTCTACTGGTTTTTCATGAGTTGATTAATAATTGTTTTTTTTTTTCGTCAAATTAGTGTCCAAATCTTTAAAATAAAACTGATCCTTTTAGATAGATTATATTGTTGAAAATAATTCTTTCTACATATATCACTATAATATTTATCAAATTTCAGGAAACAACGATTTTAGAAAGAGACGTTACAAGAAGAAGATTCTCAAAAGTCAGACTTTACACAGCGGGTAGGATACTGCACATTGCTCGATGTAAACCTGCATCGAAAGATAAAAAAAGGTTTCCAAGTTTTACCATGAACTATTGACGTATTTACAGTTTGAAAGGTACATAAAAAACTTACATTAAATATGACTTATCTTATTACAGGAAACAAAATAATACAGAAAAGAAATTTGAAATGCGATGGGCACATCCAGAGGAGTTCATGGAACTTTCTGTAATGCCTCGTATGCTTTTGGATCACTTGCCCGAAAACTTGGAAGAAGCTTTAGCGATTCTTGTTAAACAACAAGAGGAGTTGCCGTTCATTCTTTAAAATGGTATAAAAATATCGAACTCATCAGGTCCAATTATCGAACGATCAGACATGATCGAATTTGAATGATCAATACTGATCTACAAGGAAGCATACATTTCACCAGGCAGTATTCCTTCATAGCTGTTAATTAAGATAACGTTCATTAAACTTTTTATACGTCTTATTTATGTACATAAATAAAATTTTAAACATAATTAATGCTATGAAAAAATAATGCTGCGTTAATTACGTAACATCGCATTAATTTCTCTCGTTGTTTAAAGTAGTAACGTAAAACAATTTGTAAATAAATTTGAATATTTGTTCGTGGTACTTGCGTATTTTTATATAATTTTAAAATTTTACTAGCTAACGAGTCGAAACGGGTTTTAGCGTACATACTTAAATGAGTGTTGAATTTTTGTTCCACGTTAATAGAAAAGTAATACATGGCAATCGAAAATTCACTAATACTTGTAAGTATTTATTACGAAAAACCTTAACTATAGTGCGTAATCACGTATATATGAAACCCGGTGATGTACTGTAGGAGAATTTGTCGAGGAGACTGTGTGAATCAACATTTTGAAAAGTAAAACTGTCGTCCATGAAGTCATCTTCGTCGCATTCTGATTTGCTCTTAGAGACATAGGATTCCACTGAATGAGCCGTCGAGCACTGACTGTTGTTGTATAAAGGTGCAATTCTGCGTCCACTTGACATTAAGAGGTATGGATCGAAGGGGAAAAATGTGTCTAGCCAGTTCATAAAACGATTTGAAGCTTGAAGTACCGGCAGATTGCTCCGCGAATTTCGTTCGATAACTGTGTAACAGTAAGCTAGTTGATATTTTCTCGTAACAGCAGCGAAATTTTGCGTAACTGCTGGTTGACAGACTTTTAACGGGTTTAGCCTGCATGTAACTATTTTGGTAAGATTGAGACCTTGTAAAAATAATAAATCTGGAAAAAATATATTCTATAACATTTTTCATAATTTAAAAAAATAAATAAAGCTTCTTTTTATGATATTTTCTGAACTTACTTTTCTTTCCATCTATTACATCCTTATGTCTGAAAGCTAATAAATAAAACATAGCTTGGCATACTGAATAAAAAACTGTGTGAACTCTGACATCACTATTAGCACATTCTAAGCTGTCTTGTGAAGCGATGTAACTGTGAATCCATGCCGACATTTGTGCTAATATACCTTGAATTAAACTAAACAGAATTTGGTTAATGCTATTAATATTTAGCACAGAATAAAACTATTTTAAAAAATATCAAAATTAAGAGAAATTCTGTTGTATAATTGTTTTGTCTTACACATAAACAAAAAAAAAATAAATGTATACAAATTTGACTATAAATATATTAATCCTTAATAAAGGCTAATTTGATAGTGATGGCACATTGATTAATAGTTATATTAAAATATTATAAATACTTGATTTAGACTGATAATAATGATTTGGGTTTATAGATTGCTATACTAATTTTATTAATTAAGTAATTACAAGAAATGTTTACTAACCCAACTGTGATGTATGTTGCTCTAGCTAATAAACTAGCAATGTACGCCACAGCCGATTGTCTTATTACAGGAGCTACATTTGGATTAGATACTTTTTGCCATAACCACTTAACCAGAGTCTCTGCTACTGTAGGTTTGAAACTGCCAAGGTAGAATATAATAAATTGAACATGATGACTGGCATGTGTAGGTAAAATTATTCTTTCAAATGTGTACAAGATGTCATTGTAAATGGATCGTAGTGAATCCATTTGTAATTGTTCTTGTATGTGACAGAAGTTATACACATAGGAGAGCACCTGCTCCATACACAAATCTAACATTTGAGCCCCTGGATGTTTCATTTCTGTATTGTTTGATTTTTGACTATTATTTTTTGCAGATGAATCTTCCATCTTGAATATTGTCTCATCTTCATCTTGAAATTGTAGAATCAGATCAGGAGGAACACTTACATCTAGAGCGATTAACCTAATAATAAATTATGAAATAGTATCAAATAAATATAATAGTGAATAATCAAAAATATTATTTTAAATTTTAAAAAATACCTGTTTACTATCAAACAAAATATATTTTTCCTTAGTTGTGGTGCATAATCTAATATCTGAAGTAGAGCGAATAAATACTGTTCTGTTACCAATATTCCTTCCGAAGTGTGAGGATAACGCGATGTAAGGCTATGAACAAGTATGTCACTTGACCTAAAATTTTATTAAAGTAAATAAATAAAAATAAATTATTTTGTGATCATTTTCACAAAATCATAAGCAACTACAATTTATTACTACATACATTGGCATAATCATTAAGAATTTTTTTAATAGTTCGTGTACATGACTGACTCTATTCAAGTAACTTTCGGGACATTTTCCATCTACCCATGGTGGAGCACCTTCATCAGCTAAAAAAAAGTTGTTTCATACATTATTATTAAACAATGACTTAAATTTTTGAATTTGATATGGATACTTACTTAATCTAAATTGAAAGACTAGTTTATCCATAACTAATTTTGAATGATAAATATGCATGCACATAATATCTCCAATAAATTTTTTGTAACTACTTGTTATTTCCGGAGATCGACTAGTCCAGTTTATGTTGAGTAAGACTTCAATAAGAAGCACATGAATAGGTCCAAGCATTGACATGTATTCTTGCAGTTCAGTTAAGAGATGGAGTAATTCACAATCCTATAACCAATATACAATTATATTTGATTTTAATGTGAATCAAGTAAAAATAAAAACGAAAATATAAATCAATTATATGACTTTAGTAAACTATTTATTTAACAAGTAACTTTTCCTGTTCTTCCATATGAAGTTACTCATAGTGTAAGTATAATATTATAATTTAAGTGTAATAGTGTTAATAATAATTATTATATAATAATAAAATTCATGATAATAATAGCAAATTTGTAAATGATTTAAAAATTGTAATAAACATACCTTTACGTCAGAATCTCTTAGTATGCAGACCATGTCTTGATATGTCTGTCGATCACTTCCATTTTCATAGTTTAAAAGAATAGTCTTCAAATTTTCTGGTAACTTAAAACGTATTTTCTTTTGTGGACCTATTAATGATGATCTTACACCTGAACCTTTTAAAATTGAAGCTACACTGGTAACTCGTGATGATACAATAGACATCTAATGAAAAAATATAAAAATAAATCAGAAAAAAATGAAGTAAAATGAATTAAGTTTCTGTTAGACTAACAAAAAACCATTATTATGTAAAAATAAATAAGTTTCTACATGTTCTGCACAATAAATAAAAAGATCATTTTCTTATCTTTCATGACTATTTCCAGTGTAATCAAATGTCATTAAGTACTTGCAATCTATATTCGTTGGTACTTGGCATCTACAGTGCAATATGGTACAATTTAAATCAAGATCTTGCTTTTGTTATTGTTTCTTATAAATAATTAAAGTATTGTCTTAAAAAAATAAAAATAAATAAATAGGTAATACCTATTGTAGAAATAATCACTTATTTTTGTAAACGCACAGCGAAATTTGATCAGCGTGTATATTTAGTGGGTCAATATTAGGTTAAGTTTGAAAAAATTCTTTTACTTACCGTGTTTACTAGAATGTAACAACTGATATATGAACAAATTTCCAATATTATTTCAATTGACACAATTGACACAATTATTAAAATTGGAAACTACTAATTCTTTCTGTAGTAAATTCACTACAGCATGAACACCGCGTGTTCTTTAGTTTCGCCTGTACGCGTCAGTCACAAGCACAACAGACCGACATGAGCATTCCATTTCCAGGTATTTATTTGACTTTTTGTCTTGCACTTTGTATTTATGCGCAGGCGCGGTATATACACGTGTATCTGTATACGGTGTAGGTATACATTATATTTTTGGATTTTATTATTGTATTTGTGTAGGAAAAATTTATCATAAAAAAATCAACAAATTTATTTGTTTTGTTGTATTTTTCGAAAACTAATATGTTAATTAACTCATGTGATAATTTTTAATCAGTATTTTAGCCGTTTCTTAGAATTGCATTACCATCATGTCAAGGAATATTATTGTAAATTTAAATTAAATAAGTTAGATTTTACACTTACACCTAAAGTACGATAATAAAAGAGAATATATCATAACTATAATGTAATTAAATTTTTATTTTTCAATAATTTACCTACAATGCATTAAATCATGAAACTATACATATGTATACATACAGACTAAATTCTATTTTTCTTTTTTGAACATATTTCTGACTAAATTTAATAAAATTAAAATTAGTATTAAAAAACAACATTTATTTATTACATTACGTACATATGGAATCTACTTAGAAATAATTAGAGTAAAAAAATCATAAGAAATTAACTATGAAAGGTTATATTTCCATTGGAATTTCTTGAATTTTTCCATAAGAACAAAGATGTAACAAATTTCCTATTGCCAAAGTAAGCTGTAAAATAAAATATATAATATTAAACAATAGTAAATTTGGTTTGAGTAATAGTTTATACAAATAAGTATGTGCACAGTAGAATAAACTTACTGCATAAATGAAAGTTCTGGCATCCCAGGATCCGCACCTTTTCGAAAACCTACAATATCACAAAATTTTATTAAAATCCATACTACTTAAATGTGAAAATGGTTGAATTAAACAATTTATATTCAACAAATCTAACCTAAAAATAATACAGCAGGTATAAATCCCCAGTGAAATGCAATTTTTGATATGCTTAGCACAACAGAAATTTTCTGCTTCATACGTGGATCCAGCGACATCCTGTCGTTTATTTTTTGAGCAGCAATTTTTAAATTATAATAAAATATACACCCTTGAGCCTTGACGTACACGTGTAAATAATCGACAAATCAGCATAATAATGTAAGGTTACGTGAAAAATTACCAGCATCGCTCCCAAATACCATGTACACTAGAGACATTTTTGTAACGTTTAAGGCCTTGAAAGAAAATTACTAGGAGGAATACGACACTTACATATATATATACTAGATGTAGCAAGAAAAGTGCAGAGTACTGCAGCGGCCAGCTCAAGTCACAGCTCACAGCTCACAGCTGTGACTTGTGACAATTGTGATTCAGTTGCGAGCTGTCAGTTGCGATGCGACACACTCGAGTTGTGAAAGCTAGTAACTATTTTACTGCTTGATTCATCTCTGCTTTGATCAAGATATCATATGTGTCATATGTGTCATATTTTCTCATTTTTGGAGCTGCTAAAGTGTGGAATATAAAGTTTTTTTCAATAGTTCTAGCGTTAATTTATGATTTTTTTATTCGACAATGGCTGATCTGACAAAGAGAATTATTTTTATAGTTTTGTATTGGATAGCTGAAATAAGATTGGTAAGTATGTTCTACAAATATTTTTACAAAATTAATGAATGCTTTTTGTGCATTGTTGTGAAATATTGGCAAAAAGATTATTTATTTGTCCAAGTTACTTATAGATGCCTCTGGCTCTACTTATTATCTCGCTTATAGGTGTATTATGGTATTGTCTATATCTCATTTCAGATATCAGCCCATTATTGTGAATGGAATTTGTGTGCACAAGATGAAGAGTGCTGTGGACTTATGTTATGTTGCTTGAAACCATCTGCATTGAACACATATCCATATGACATATTTTATATAATGTAGGTACACAATTTTTTAAGAAAATGACAATTTTAAATTTATTAACGCATTTCTTTTTACATTTCTTTATAGAGCATGGATATTATCAGGATCAATGATTATAATAATATTTTATTGCATCTTTCTTCGATATAAAAAATATGTATGCCAGAGGTTGACCTATCAAATAGGAGAAAAAATTCCTGAAACAGCATGATTAATAGATGTAAACTTCAAATATGAATATTCTAACAATCACAAGACTATCAACAACTAAGTATATCATAAACTATTTCGAAACTTCCCAGCTCCAAGTGATGTGGATATGAATTTGATTAAATTTGATTTGTAATACATACTGATCATTTATTGAGTAGAACATTATTAAGTTTTTGAAACATATATAAGTATTGCCAACGAATATAAAGCATCTATATTCGTTGGTATTGCTTTTAGAAAATTCTGCAATAAGGAAAAAAAATTAAAAAAAATATTTTATCTTTATCAAAAAGTAATAGGTTTAATGTAATATTTAGAAATGTGATTAACACTAATGATCTGCTCATAAGGATTTTAATTTCCATCTGTACTTTCTAGTATTACAAATTTATAAATATGCTGCATTTATTACTTTTATTTTATATGTATATATATGTTCGATTGTTTAAAAATTGATTGATTGTGTAAATAATGCAATGATTTATTAATAAATAATGTACTTTTGTAAACTAAATATGTAATAAATGAATTGTAATTTTATTGTAGTTTTTTTTTTTCTTAAAAAATATGATTATTTAAAAATTAAATGTAATTAAATTCTGTAATTTACAAAAAGGTTATTATTATTTTTGTAAATAACATGAAGGTGCTCAGTGCTATATAAATATAAAAAAATTATGACTCCCTGACCTTACCCAGCGGCCAACAATTGCGTAAAATAATATAAATATATATATATTTTATTCGTAAAAATGTTTACTTACCGACTGAGCGGCATTCAGACATTAAGACATTATAAACGTGTGTAGTGGCTCACCTGCAGTCTGCTTCTGACGTCATATCGAGCTCCGAAATTTGAAAATCAATAATTGTCGGTCGTGCTAGTCGGTGCACATGACAGTTCAAGAAGGAAATGGCTGTCATACCAAAACATAGTGTTAATTGCGCACCGTCTGTGATCCATTAAGTTTTTAAGGAATAAATTTACGTCTTCGAGAAGTATGTCGCGAAGCACAAAGTGGAAACTCGCGATCATTGCAGGAATTTCCGAATGTTTAGTTTACGTATGTGCTATTCTTGACTCTTGATTTCTGAGTGTTCTGTTTGATGATTAAAGCTGTTTTGTTGATAAATATTGATTTGGCAGTAAAATAGTTTCTATTGCTACTGTGTGAATAGTTTTCTATTTTATTTATAAAAATTATTTTTATGCATGATAAACCCATTTACAATGTGGTGCAAACCTAAATTTATAAAGTATGAGCTCTATTGCAATAAAAATAATCTAAAAATAAATTTATGTACATGCAATACGTTATTGATTTATTGATTAAAGTTACAAAGTGTATTTAATGAAATAATGGATGTATTGATTGTCTTCTGTTTTTTTAATTGTTTTTCTTTTTTTATAGACATTTATATATTTCTAAATAACAATTAGTACACTAGGTAAATTAAAGGTATTAATTTAATCACATTTTAGGCAGAAGCAAAATATTGTGCCTTTGAAATACATGGAGAACCAAAGTACTACGAGTAAGTTATTTCATATATAATAATAATACTTTTTATAATTAAACATCTTAAACAAGTATCTTTCTTATTAAGCATGAATAAAATTTTATAGGTGTCCAAGAACCGAATACTGTTGCAACTTTGGTTGCTGCGTATCACCAGGGTTCCAAATTTATCATTTGTGGTATTATTGGTGAGATTACGTACAACTTTTAAAAAGAAATTTTTTTATTTTTTTTAAGCCAAAATTTTACATTTATTATTAATTGCAGGTTACTGGTGATTATTATGTTTTTGGTGTGCTCTGGTGGTGGCTGGTGGTATCGATACTGGCTACAAGGAAGATACAGAGCTGCTGCATCTGCTATACCTACTAGATCTTCCAGTTCGAGAACACAAAATCCTCTCCGAGGTCCAACATGTCAAGCACAACAAGCACGAATAACGTACAATACATCAAGGAATACCGTCCTTTTGCACAGAATGTGGAAAGGTTTGTAATAAATGATCATTTCAGCTTAAATAATTAAATATTTTGTAATGCATGCATGCAAAGTAAATTATACAGATTTATATACAGAAATACATTTAAGAAATCATAATGTTTAAGAAGACAGTTTTAAGATTTTGATTAGAAATTCAATAAACTTTTTTGTTCTTGTTTCATTTTATCAAAATAATTTATATTATATATTTATAATAATATTTGTAAATTTTTATTCAATTTATAAGAATACTGGTTTTTAGTAGCAATTTAGTTTTTCAAATAATCTGTGATTTCTGAAAAATTCTTTAAACTGAGATAATATTTAAGAATCTTTTAATTATATTTCCTATTAATAAATTTATTGAACACTGTGAAATATTGACCTACAGTACAAATATGGTACAATCTTTTTATAATGAGATTTCATTATAATTTTTATTGAATATAAAAAAATTACAGAAACTAGCCCTACAGAGGATATAAAATACAAGTGAATCACAGTATGTTTTTAGCATCATCATTTTAGCATTCTTAGATTATCACACCAAACTTATCAGTTCATATTAAGTGTTTTATCAAATATATTGGCTTCATTTTGATTTATTTACAATACAAAATGCTTTAAGTACTCAATACCTACTTACAGAAATATTGTAAACTATTATACTGCACTCAATATAATATTGATTATATCTAAAAATGCATGTGCAGGTGGTTGTTTAAATTTGTGGTCAATTTTGGGATAATTTTGGGATATTATATAAGCATAAGTGACTATAAACTAATTTTTTTTCTGAAGAAGAATGTAACAAAAAACCGCGATAAAATGAAATATGTCGAGAAAACATACAAAACCCTGCATCGTTACTGGGAGCATAAAAAAAAAATAATCTTAAACAACTTTTGACCCCCTCACTTAAAGGGGAAAATTGGAAAAGATTCGACTGCAGTCAACCAGTGTCTTCCCATGTTCTTCTGTTTCTACTTTTTCCCTACTTTAAGAAAAGGGCGCGAGGGATCAAGTTGAGAACTTTTGCTTTGTAACAGGTTTCAAAAAATTGCATTTGACAAGCAATTGATAGTGGCGCAGTAATTGACAATTTATAATATATATGATTGTAATTTAATTTTTAATGCGTTATTTCGTCAGGTCCACACAGAAGTGCAACTTCGCCAGCTTACAGTGGGAGCGCCGCGGCGAGTTCCGCTGCCCACTACCAAAACACAAGCGTCGTGCTGAACGACACCAACTGCCCATACTATCAATTATACGGACCACCGCCGAGTTACGAGACTGTGATCGCGCAGACTAGGGGCAAAATTTCGAGTCCCTCGTCCCCGGAGCTGCAGCTGCGATCGGGCCACCATCCGCGCGCGGTAGTACCCCTGCCGCCGCCTCTGCCGCCCAACGACGCCAGCTACGTCGGCCAGTGCTTCTACAATATACCGGCGAGACTGCCAGCTGGACTGGAGGCACCCCAGTACCAGCCGATCGCCAACGGGCCGAGAATCGAGGGCTTCGAGACGACTGAGTACGCGCGGCTCATGCAATACGGGACGGGGCCGGCGAGCGGTCCAGCGATCGTCTCGCCGAGGCACCAGTTGCACCAGCAGCAGCAGCAGCAACTTGCCGAGGCTGGAGGGAGAGGGGCTTGCGACAGGACGAGCATCGTTAATACCAGCAAGTCCTCGGATAATTCCGATGGGGAGAATACGGTGACGAGCTGCAGTCACGTGAATAGCCCGGATGACGGAGGATTTCCTATCGCGAGGATAGACTGTGTCGGTAGTTCCTGCGCTTTGGATCGACCGCAGCAGTATTATGCTCTGAGTGGAAAGCTCACTTCTAGGGTTGGGTGAGTATTTTAATACGATGGGCTTCGACAATATTCGAGTTGCGACAAGTAGAATGAAAAACCTATTGTTTCCTATACTCTGGAATTTTATTAGTACTTAAACGATTTCATTTAGTTTTTAATAACGCTTATTAAAAACTAAAGATTAATACAATGTAGATAAGGTTTTTACAAAGTAAAACCATTTGCCTGGATAAAATTTAAATGAAATACCAAGTATAACAAACGTATAATTGTATCACCTTAGTTACTCAACCATAAAATCACCAAATCTACCGTTCGATGTAGAAGGGTCATTTTGTTAAATTAAATTTTTTTTTACTTCTGCAGAATAATAAGTACTCATAAAAGTTTTATACATCACAAAACTTTGTTATAATATCAAATTTATGACGTTTATGATAACACAGCGCCACAAAAAACGTGGATTATCCAAAAAACTAATCTGACCTAGAAATTAGTGCATCACGTTACTGCAATTTTGAGATATCATAAAGTATAATGTTAAAAAATTTTTTAATTATTTTGCTAAGCGGTATCGTATAGTACTCTTCATCTCTTTTAAAATTCATTTTGAATCCACTTACAATTTTTTGTTTCCGAGATATGGCAATTAAAAATTCGAAAATATATCAAGAGCAAATCGTGAATTGAAAATGCATATTTCGGAGACAACAAATCGTAAACCGTATGTGAATGATTCAAAATGGTTTCTGAAGGGAATGACGAGTGCTACAGAATACCTCTTACCAAAATAATTTAAAAATAATTTTATCCTTGTATTATACGATATCTCGAAATTGTGACGTGATGGACTAATTTTGAGCTCCAATTCGGATTCAACGATCCCAAAAACGTGTATATATACTGTTCTCAGTTTTGGGACAATCCATTTTTTTGTGAGACTGTGTAATCAATGAAAAATTAATAATTACATTTGTATATTGTTGTACAATATTCTGTCGTATACAATGTTCTAAATTCGAATCGGATGTACGCACGTTGTCAAGTTAACCGCTTTTCTTTGCGAATTTTTGACGGATCGAGCTGAAACTTTAGGGATTTTCTTATTATGCAGCCGTAGAAAAGAAACGTTCCTATTTTGGACCTTATTCATCCAAAGGTTTCGAAATGGCGAGCCTTTTAAAAATATGGGAAAATCGATTTCGCGTGAAAGAATAAAAAGAAGTTGATGAATAAAAATAAATATAAATATATTCCTTTTTCGTACGTATTAAACACTTTAATAACAGAAGGAAAACGGTGAAAGTGTTTAAATAAGCTAAAAAAACCCTCTTATCTGGCTTCGGCATGAAAAATAATAATTTTCTGACAAATTATTAAATGTAAAACTTGTAAAAAACAACAGAACGAAACTTTTCTCTGTTGTACACGATTTGGTAGAAGTGACTGAAAGCAGTTATATTTTGTAACTAATATTGGTTTCGAATAATTTAGTTTTTAACATAATTGTTTAATTATTGCTCGAAAAATGAGTAGATTTCCTTCCTCTATTATAGACAACGATGCGTAGTAGATTTCTGAAGTGAAGTTAATTCAATCTACCCATAGGCTTGAATATTTTTTTGGTTTTTATGGAGGTAAATGTTATTTTCCAGCGTACACGGCGGGCAACGGCGGGAGCGCAGCACCAAGTTCGACTCGCCGGGATCGTCGCCCCAGTCCGAGCTCACGACCGAACCAATAGCCACAACCTCCTCGTCCCTCGATCCACGAGTATTCGAGAGCTGCTCGTCGTCGTCGTCGATGCACCGAGCACCGAGTCGCTCGGAGATGCGCAAGATCCAGGGCGGCTCCCTCAAAATCCCTCGCAGACGAGACCATCAAGCAGGCAAGCATCAGGAGACGAGCCGAGCCAGCCGTAGGCTCAGCTCCGACGACTACGAGCCCTCGCCGTCCTCGTCCTCGTCCGCGTCGTTTGGCCGGGCGATGAGCGGCCGAGAGAAGGCCGCTGCCGCTGTCGCCACCGACTCGACGCCCTCCGACTCTCAATCGAATCCATCCACCAATGTGATATTAGCGGCCAACGCAACTTCTAAAATCCCTGTCGACGGGCAAGCAACGTCGACGCGACGCGACCTCAATGCTGAGAGCGCCGATGACCAGCGGAACGACCATCACCCTCGTCACAGCCAGTCGCAGTCGCAGCAGCAGCAGCAGCAGCAACATCCTCCCGCACCTCCGATCGCTGAACCAAGTAGTACAAATTCTAATCTTGAAAGTAAACGCAAATTAGACAGGTCGAGGTCGCTCGACTGAAAGTGATGCTTTAAGTGCTGAATGGGGAGCTGATGAATATAAAAGCGGTTTGTAAGAAGTGCTTAAGCGAAAGTCTGCCAATCAGTTGGAGAGAGAATAACACAAGTTTTATTCTATATATGATGATAATGAAACCCGTGAGATTATTCGTGTGAGCATGCGCATTTTGCAGTCTTATACATATATGTTTATATTTTGTCCGTCAACAACTATTTTTAAGTATTTTTTAAATTATTTTTCTTGCTGATTTTGCTGACAATTATTTCAGCAATCGTTATCTATACGTAATACTATAGACCAACATTTGTCCTAATTTGGGTTTCAATACCTTTTCTTTATTTTAAAGAGGAGGGGGGGGGGTAGTACCAATTCTAATTTATATAAGGAACATCTCTAACTGCCCATATTCATTTTAACTCTTTAATGGTATTTTATGTTTCATTGGTTCTATCCTCCGAAGAATTTCTAAAATTGTTGCTAAACTCGATAGTATTTTTAAATATTGTTAAAATTCTTCGTGAAGAATTAATAACAACAAGAATTAATATTCAATTATTTTAATTTTTTTAATTAGTAAAAGTAAGGGTTGATTTCAAGGCAATGAAAGATGCAGTTCAAAATAGCGTAATGACTGCAAATTAATCAAGGAAAGACTTTATTTGCGTATAATTCATGCTAGACCATTTTCTGATATGTTATTTTATTTTATAACAGTAAATTAAAGTAAAAATTAAAAAGTAAAATTTTAATCTTCTGAATTATGTAGGTAATGATAAATGATAAATAAATAATAAATGATTGGCGATTTATTTGTATATTGTTCTCAGTTGCGTAAAAAAAATAATTTACTAACCAAGAATTAATTCTTATGGACTAGTCAAGCGTATTAAAGATTTTAAATTACCATTTAAAATAATTCTTTACGCATTTATTTTTGTGGCGTATGAATAATTTTAATTTATCATATATTTTATTTTCTGATTAAATCTGTAAAAAATCCTATTTTAAAGTAATTTGATGGTCTTACGCAATGATCACAAAACACTGAGTGTTTTAAAAGTCGACTAAGCTTAAATATTCTAAAAGTGTTAGAAATCTAAAATAACGTCATTGTAAATTAAGTTTATATTTTTGTGAAACAACCGAGTCGGAGCTACTATCTGACAGTCCAATAATCAGTTTCATAGAAATTTTATTTTATTTTATTTTATAGGCATACGTAATGACATTCATTATCATATTGTAAGTACTGTAATCGCGTATATCATTATTATATTGTTGTAGAAATGTAAACTGGTAATCGGAAATTGTGACGTTATTTCACATTAATACAATTGTAATCAATTTATTGCACAAACATTGCAAATTGTCAAAGAACTTCGCACAATTAATGCATAATCAATGAAATTCATTTATTAGTTTTTATATTTAGTGTACTATTAAATTAGTTTAATGCATTGTTCCTACATTTTTATAACCGATATTAGTAAAAGTATTGTCTGATATATATAGTCATGGAATGATTTTGTTTGTGTAATTGATTTCTGTATCTACTTGTTGTATAGCTTAAATCGTTGGAAGAACTATTTTGATAAAAGAAACAAAATTATGTAGCAATGTGACAAATGGGTAATGAAACTCAATTATTTATTCAAAGCTAAGTTTAATGCAGGGTAGAAATATTTTTGAAATTTTATTAGAATTAATAAGACTTAAAACAATGTTCTAAATATTAAGACGATAGTCATAGAAGTACTGTCGCATTTTTTCATTTTCCGTCATTCGAGTGTTATAAACACTTCACGAACCAAGTCGCTAATAAGCACATTTCTTTGTCAATATTAAGTGGACTTACGCACAATCCTCTCATATATGCGCACACGAATATAATTCAAACACCAGAGATATCCGTTTTAATTTCACTCCTCATATATAGAGATATACGAATGAATAAATCTCTATTTTTAACGTATAACGTACTTAATGTAAAACTACTGTAATAATCGCCAAGCGAGCGCGCCGACACTTCGTTATTTTCTCTAATGCAAAGCTCGTCCGCTCGTCTCAGTGCGTAGAATTTTTTCTAACAAAAAAAAATATATATGCATATACATATATTATACAAATGTATATTATAGATACATATATAT
>UELV01182319.1:8267-20162 GCA_900490015.1 Megastigmus stigmatizans
TGTGTGTGTGTGTGTATATGTGTGTGTATATGTACATTCAGAAGAACCGAGTGACGCCGTTTCTATAATAGCGTTTAACTTCGTCGCTTGCTCTCTCGCTGATTCGGTGGCCTTATTGGTCCTGTTCTCTCAGTTTAGTCCTCCTCTCTTCTCTCTCTCTCTCCTGCTCTTATTCTCTCTATCTCTCTCTCTCTCTCTCTCTCTATGTCTCTATCTACCTCTCTCCCTACGAAAAGCACTTTAGGACCCGGAGGTTAAGCGCGTGAGTGTTAATTAACGGCAAAACGAGAGAAGGATAAGCAACGAAGAAAGACAAACGGAATCCCAAAGCAGAACAGAGGCAGATGGAGAAGCCGCAGAGTGAGAAAGAGAAGAAGAAGAATTAAGCTAAGGGAAGTTCATGGGAGAGGCAAAATTTAAGACGATTAACTTAAAACAACACCAGGGACTGCAATTTGAACCCACTATAGAGTGGTGTGTAACTCGCCGACGCATACTATCTTTCTCTCATTTTTATTTCAGTTGTATTGTTCTTTATTTTAATTTATTATTATTATTCTTTGTTTGGGTTTGATTTCTAGGTTTATTTCTTATTTTTTACCTTTGTCAATATATTCTTTTCTTCTCGTTGGCAAGGATTACCACGGTCCAAAGGACAATGTCCACGATCTATGGGATTTTTCCTTCAAATGCAACTGTAAAAAACGACGACTAAAAAGCATGAAACTTAAAATAAAATGGATCATTTTAAATCAATAAAACAATGAGAGAAATAATAATTAGTTAATCACCAGATTTCAGGTGTACTCGATTAAACTACTTCACTCTACAAAAGGTCATACGTTTTTAATTATCATCGTGACCAATCACTAGGAAACACTACTGTGTAAAAATTTCGCTTTGTCCATCGTCAGCTCGTTCAACCGCGAACGCGCGCACGTGCATCGAGGTAGAATGGAGAGGCAGAATAGAGAGAACATTGATGCTACACAATATAATTAGTCGGGAACGAGAAGGGGGGGGGGGAATACGTTCGCGCGGGCGTACATATACGATCATTATGCGGGTGTTGTGCGTTTGAAGTGTATATCGGAAGAAAATACTTTTGCCTGCAATTTCCTCGACCCCTTACACTTTTTTTCATTCAACCCTTTCAAACCTGAATTTCTTTTGTTCCGAAGAGAAGGACGTGCAACTCAAAATCGTATTCTAGAATAATCTATCGTTATTATTCAGTAAATCGATTTTTATAACAAAAAGATGTTTTAATGTTATTTTTAATTATTTGGATTTTCCGGCTCAGAAGGAACTTATCAAACGTCACCGCAGCAACGAGTACAAACGAAATTTTGCATCAATATCGGTCGTACATCGATAAAAGAGAATATGAATAAAAACAAGGCCGCACAATCGATATTATCTCTATAAAGCACCTCGTGTACGATGAACAAAAAGCAAGTATCCGCGCGCGGTTCTTACAGACACGCACACTGTATATCCTGCACACTCACCGAGTCTCTCGACACATGAAGCGCGCACATATAGGCGCAGTTTTAAAGTCATTTGGTAGGACGGAGGAAAGGAGGGGGCGTATAACGTGGATCGGCGCTCACTTCTCGCTCGCATCTACTTTTCAGGGTCCGTGTATACACACGAGCGACTATACTGTACACACAGTTTCGCTCCCCCCAAAGTTGCTGCATAAAATTTCGAGCCGAGCAGCTGGCGCGCTGCGGCAACTCTAGACCAGCTTCCATGCAGGCAACGGTTAATGTAGTGTCGGCGCGCGAATTTAAGAGCCACTCCTGACCATATCTACACACGCACATACGCACACTGACACACACACACACACACACACGTGCGTGCTATATGCGCCCGTTCAGAACCGGAGAGGTAGCCACAACGGAACGATCCGTTATCGCGCGACTGTCGTAAAGCGCGTGCATGCATGCCTACTATATACACGTATATACACGAAGGCACTTCAGGACTTTGAACGAGTCTCTCCTTGCCTTTATACGCCGCGAGGATAAGGTCCGCGTGAACTCGGGTGGGGCGCCATGCGCGCGACAAATACTGCAGAGCGTGAGCTATACTCTTCCTTTATTTCGCGGGCCAGAGACTTTAAACCCTCTGCTATACGCGCGCGAGCGAGGATTAAGCTTGCGAGGCTAAGAGGATTGGCGGTTGGTTGTTTTTTTTTTATTGTTTTTTCGGTGTGTCTGAGTAGCGATTTGGGTCTTGCTCGGCGGGGTTATCCGAAAATTCCATCGATGGGAGTTGCGGCTGCAGGCAAATGGGGATAGACATGAGACGGTTATTGATACGAGCGGAGGAAGAGCTGTTGAATAATTGATATATTGAACGATAGGTATACGTGTTATTTTGGAATAACGATTCATATTCAAATGGAGACCGCGGCAAATGATTCCGATGATATAAAAACCAATGTATTTCGCAGCTTACTGTTATGATTTAGCGTACTGCGAAATTAATTAGAAAATTAAAAGGTATGTTGATTTTTAAACATCTATGATCTGTGTACACTCTCTTTCGATCAAAGCTATTCTTCATTATATAAATGCAATAGTATATTTAGTGACGAGGGTGGAAAATAGAAGGATTCTGCACTGCGTGTATATGAGCTCGAAGTGCATCCGAGAGCCCCATGTACATATAGTGCAGCGACTTGTATTTTCTGCTCGAGTCGCATATACTATTTTTCTTTATCCCTGGACGAAAGCACGCTACCGAGATACGTAAAATGCCTGGAATCAATAAAAATCTTTCATCTTAACCTACTCTGCGAACGGCCATCTCTGGTCAGCTTCTCCAGCCGAGCAATGCAGTGCAGAAAACAACGGCCATACCTAACTTCGGCGCGTAGATGATAGTTCGAAAGCCGCCGACATTGGCATGCACGGGAGGAGCGAGTACTCAAGCATATTTTCATGTTTAACAGATAAAAAACCATTATGAATTTAAAAAAAAATAAAAGAGAAATACAAATCGATTTATTTTTTATCGATCTTTATTTATATTTTAATTTCTATTGCAATAATAACAGTGATTTTATAGTAGTACTATTAAAAGTGCAGTTTTCATATTTTATTGGAGTACTTATCTGTGCTGGAAATTGGAACATCCGCTGAAATTTCACTTTGTTTTTATGAATTTTCTACATTTGTTTTACTTTTCTTTGTTAATGGTTGAAAAGTATCATTGTTTTCGTTATTGAACGGGAGCCGAATTAGAGACTTTGAGAGAAAATATGCAAATATATCAATATGCTAGTGTAGAAAAAATCAATATGTTTTCGTTTTATACGTTTTCTACACTGCCGTCTACGTTCTCAGTTCCGCCGCCAAGAGGAGCGCGTGAGTTCCTAACAGTGCAGCAAAATGTTGTTTTCTGTTGTGAAATCAATGCGGAGGGATGAAGAAAAACAATTTAGCCCAATAGAAATATATCTTTTGTCGAAGAGTAACTCGGTAATATAAACGCGGTTATCGCGGAACTGGCTAAAACTCGTCGCCAAGTGTTGCAAGTCGCGCTATAATTATATACGCCAATGTAGCGCTGCATATCAGCCCGTCGTCCACGTAGAATATGTAGATATTCACTTATTCAATATGTAACTTCGGTTACTTATTTAATATGCGAACATGTACTATTGAAATAAGTGACATATCACATTGAACTAAGTGAATAATCACTATTTGAATAAGTATAATTTGATATCCAACATAGGATCAAATGTCGAATATTGAATACCGAATAGCGGTTCATGTGTCGAATTAAGTGTTATTTCACATTGATATAAGTAAATAGTCACTATAAATATCTTAAATTGTTATTCTTTTGTCGAAAACCGAAAAAATTTTCATTTTAAAATACAGTTCTTACAGCATTTTTATAAAAAGATTGATAAAAAAATAAATTATGGTTATAAATATTTTTTTATCCCAAGCAAATATATAATATCAGTTTTACATTCGTTGATCATGTAAATTATAAATTATAACTATAAATTCATATAAATATAAATTATTTCAATTTTCTGTTTGAATTTCTTTAAAAAATCTTTCATTAGCTGAAAATTGTAGAACATAATTTAAAATCAATATCTAATTTTATTTACAAATAACTATTGGATGATGTAATTTCAATATGAAGTATTCATGTTTCTCTAAAATCGTATAGATTTTTCAACGTAGTTGAATATTCCCCAATTAATTCGGAGTAAATTTTGAAAAGGAGATCAAACGACATCCCAGCGTCACAGAACAGCAGAATCTAAGGCGTACATGTCAATTCGTGCATGGCCGAAACAATGCGAGACAAAGGCAGCCGTATCTACACGTGAAATAGTGAAAATGCACTTAGTATTCATCAGTGAAAGTATGTTATACATATTAACTTGTAAAAATATACGTTCACATATGAAATAAGTGAAAATTTTACGTATTCTTTTGTGAAATTATCAGTTCACATGTAAAAGAAGTGAAAATTTAACATATTCATATGTGAAAATACCGAGTTCACATCCAAAATAAGTGGCAATTTGACGCATTCATAAGTGGCAATTGACTTCGCATGAGAAATAAGTGAAAATTCCACATATTCAAATTTACAGAGCAGCGATCATAGCCTTTTCAAAGTTTAACGCTCACCTCTGGCATCTGCGTATATTTGCCTATTACAGTGCAATAACGCAATATCCACAGTTGTATCGCACGACGCCGCTTAACTGGCTTTTCGGTCAGTAGTCTATACGCAACAGAGAGCCAGCCCTATCGAGTTTGTCGGCGAGTTTTGTTGTTCGGCTAACCAGGGCTTCGAAATTCGATGTACTGCTAGTATCTATAACATATACGGTATATCCCTGGTGTTCACTGGTGCAGTGGCAGGTCCCCTTTTTCTTTGTGCCATTTGAGTGGCGGCGGGCGCGTGTGCACTCAAGTGCTTATACTCCGTTGGAATCGAGATATATCGAATTATGAAACGTTTTGCGCGTGCCTCCACAGCGCGGGAGGCCAGAGAGCGTACGTGCTACATAATTGATTGGATTTAGCGAATTACGCACAGCCGTAGCCGCCGCCTTTTGCGCGATACTGTACATATGCAGCGAATCGAAAAGTTTTTGAGGTGAACGCAATTTATGGAGGTTCATGGTGGCATTATTTTTTTATTTTCGTAATTGACGTTTTCGATAAAATTGCGTTTGTTGAATTTTTGTTGAATATATTTTGAAAATGTGTAAAGTCTCGTATTGGGTGATGGAGTATTAAATTATTAAATATTTCAATAAAATTATTTTACACAATAATTAAATGTATTTGACCCGTTCCATATAGATTCAACGACCAAAAAAATCGACCTCTTCGATTTTTTTCAAACATTGGGACGTTAACCTACTTTGAATTTCATGAGACCCGTGTTTTTTCATTTTTCCGAAAAATTTTTTGGAGTTCTGTGGCGCTATGACAAAATTTACATCGTGAAATCGTTATTCCGAAACGCACATTTTTAAGTGGCCGTTATTTTTAAAATGTGTAGAATTTTATCAGCTTATTCGGAAATCCTGTGAAGACCGAAACTATTAAGCTAGTTGAAAAATATTATCTGGACGACGATTTAGGCTGTTCCCGACAAAGTCCTAACAAAAACGATGTGATTAATGTTAGGATCAATGCAGTTATAGAAAAAAGAGTTAAATGTTTCCTCCAGTTACGGAACAGAATCCAGAAATTACTATTTCAAGATCTAAGTTTTATGAATTGCGACGAAAATGGGTTAAAACCTAACCTTTAAATAATTTATGTTTACGTGTCTATTGCGCCAATTTTGACCTTATAGTGGCAACCCTAAAAATTGCATTAAAAAAGGGTAACTCAGAATTTGCAACGCTCAAACAAGATCTGTTATCCCTGATTGTTTGCTCTACAAAAAATTATTTCTGCATTTTAGGAGAATGTGAAAATTGCAAAGATAAAACGATAACCGAAGAAAATTTTCAATTAAAAATATATTTTCCGTTTGGGCATAGCTAAGAAACCGTAGCGATTATTTCAAAGTATTTGTATATCCCTACTCTCACTTATACATACATTTATACGGAAACTCAAATATACTTTATTTTATTTCTCTTTATGTTGAATGTTGACCTATTCTCTTACTTATTTCTACGTTGACAAATGATTTACCCTAGTTAAAATTATTATGATACGAGCTTATACGCACATGAGGCTTAAACGTGCAGAAATAGTCATTATCTTTACGATGCCGAATCTCCCGAACGGAGTAAGATGGCATATTACCACTTGACTAAAAATATCTCATTTTACCTTGAAAAATTTGGTGAAAATCGAAGTTGGGATTTTTGAGAAAATCGATTTTGAAAAGAAAAAGATTTTTTCTGTTTTTCCCATTTATTTCAGAAAGTTTCCAAGCAATTTGAATTTTAAACAAATCAAGTGTAAGCTGATAAAATTCTGCACATTTTGAAAATGACGGCCACTAAAAAAAAAAGGTGCATAACGATGTCACGATATAAATTTTGTCATGGCGCTACAGAGCTCCAAAAATTTTTTCAGAAAAATGAAAAAACACGGGTCTTATAAAATTTAAAGTAGATTAACATTCCAAAGTATGAAAAAAATCGAAGAGGTCGATGTTTTTTATCGTTAAATCCATATGGAATGAGCCAGTTACGATTTCATAATAGCGTATTATAGAAATAACGACTACCGCGATTACGTGACGATAATATTTAATTAAAAGTAAAGATTGCTGTACGAGAAAGGAGTGTTGAGAAATAATGAGCATTTTTATTGGTAGTCGAATGCGGCCTTTATCGAACCGTTATAGCTATCAATTTTCTTGTTTTTAATTGAAAAAGTTTTGAGTCCTGTATATCTACATATACAAAAATAATATATTTCCATACATTACCGATTCTCAAAAAGTTTCGCTTTTCGTACATAGCCTTTTGTCTTATTAAGCGCTTAACACTGTGGAGATATACTTATGGAGATATACTCAAACTACTAAACGCGCTTACAATTTTAACAGTAGGAAAAATGAAAGGGAATAAGACATAGCCAGCGCACGCAAAAGTCAGTGAATGCGCCCAGTTTTTCGCTCATGACTTGGACTAATTAGGCACTGCTTTCGCGAAGCGCGCGCTCATTCTCCTGCAAAGGCGCGATTATACGTATTCACGCAGGAACGAACGTAAGAGCTACGACTCATTCATGGGCAATATTTATAAGCGTCACGAATATAAATTTGAAAAACGCGACCTCGACTCCAAAGCTCGAATTTTTATCTCGGACCGAGTAGTCGAAGTGCGAGAAAGTATAAAGATGTGCCTCGAGCGCGAAATCCTCTCGTGTAATAATGCGTCAAAACGAATAAACCTTGCCGCTGAAGCGTGAAAGCGCCTGACGTGCAGCGCGCAACCAAAACCCGGCCGTTCTCCATCCCCGTTCACGTGGCTCATAAGCCAGCGAGAACCTCGTTACTCGAACTTTGGCGTATTATAATATAACCTAGCAGCGCGCGACGAAAAGTGAATTAATGAATAAATAAAATATAGGAAGTGGGTTAATTAGCTGCAGCAGCTGCGCATGGACGGGGATGTTTGCGAGCGGGTGAGCGTAAGAGTGAGAGCTGAGGCAAGAAGAGAGAACGAAGGCTATACGAAAGAAATGCGTTTGACTGGTTAAGCAAAGAAGGCGCGAAGATGAAGGGGAGTTCATCGTTTTCTTTTTAATTTGTCACTTATGTGTACTAATGAATTCTTGTTATATATTGACAGCTGAATTATCAAAAGAAGGCTCACATTTTGAAAAATTAAAGTAAAAAAACTTACTTACATTTCTGTACGATTATAAGCCAACATGACAATTCAGAATCCGCTTGGAAAAGACGTCTGCTCGTAAGAACCCATTTTCTCCTTATGTTTCACCCTTCAAAGCGCGGTGTTTCTGACGCGATTTACGTATATATTTTCTTTGAAAATTTCTTAACGTCGGAAGAAAAATTATTAAGTAAGTCTTAACTTTGTAATTATAGCTGAACTTAATCATGTAACTTTGTAATCATGGCTGAATTTCTCAATATGAAGTTAAATTTTACACTTTAATAAAGTTTTAGCTATTTATAAGATAAATTTTTTTCCAGTTTTGTAAGGACGTTTTTTATAGCAATTTAAAGCAAAATGGTTTAGCAATTGCATTTTGTACATTTAATGATGAGCTGCCTAATGGAACAATTTTGTAATCACTACTTTAATACTACATTAAATGTTAAAATCAAATAACCCCATATTTTCGAAGTTAAATACGTGCATGAAAAGGTCAAAAGTTTTAGTTAATTTTGCTTTTTCCAGGAACTTTCTTTTATTCCAATGAATTCACCAGTTTTTTTTTCTCAACGAACCTTTTCATTAAACTTACTGAATATCGAAAATTTGAATTAAATGCTGAATTGACATGTGAAATATTGAGCTGTTCCAGTGGAGGCTCAAGTAAAGTTCATCGAGTTTATTAGAAGAGGATTAAATGAGACGACGGGAAATGCTGGCCGATAAGCTTGTTGCTGGACCTTTATGTTTGAGCTGCGCGCTTTACCACAGAAGTGAAACTAGAGATAAACGTACAAAAATAGTAAGGAAGCGCTGATTGGTGCAACCGTATTACGAAATTGTAGAGCTATTGGAAAGAACCTTTGCATATAATTATAACTGGAGTTTCGTATAAAATTGTGAGCTTTTATAACAGTTTTCATGTTTTATCCGAGCTTTTACAAAATGGAATTGCTTCTATCATGGAATTCCCGCACCCTTTTTTCGAAAAACCACTTGAAACATTTACGAACTGCATAAGTATTGCTAATTGAAAGCTTAAAACGACTTTAGTTAATTTCGAGGGCCTTTGCAGTAGAATTTGAATTCTCTGCTTCTGGAACACATTTTACACTTAATGACATATCCTTTTATATGAGAGCGGAGAAAAACATAGAGTTCAAAGGAGATCAAAATACAAGTGTTGAATATCGCTTAGTACTTTTCGAGTATTTAATATAGTTTTATGTTAGTCTCATTTTACTTTTACATTTAGTTTATACCTATTGGTTTACTGCAACGCAAAAAAGTTAAAAAATATTTAGGACTGGATAGTTAAAGTTCATGTATTACATGTCCGACTAGAGCCTGTCCTCTTTTTACTGACGCGAAACTTATAGTATCTTTCGTGCTCGCTACTTACATGATATGACCCAATTGGATCTTTTGCATGTAAAATTAAAACTCCGAAACAGACTATCTCTCATGTGAGTGACAGATTTTTATTTAATACTGCAGAGTAAGGGTTTTCCAAATTAACTTTAACTATTTACTCGTATGCAATGTTTTTCTAAATTCTACATTCTCTTACCATTTCATAATTTTACATTCATCATTCATTAATAATTTGTTTCGTACAAAAAAATCTTGAATTATCACAGACAAAACTCTATAGATACTCATAAATCATCTTCATACATTGAACTAAAGCGCGAAATACTCTACCGGCTCAGAGAATCCATAAAAATAACAAAAATAGCTTTCACGCAATTTTTTTATAACGAAAACAGAATGAATTAAAATAAAAAGAATAAACAGAAAAAATATTCACTTACCAGGACGTACCTCGTAGAGAGAAAAACTCTCACCCTCGAGAATCCGAAAAATACATAATTTCGATTCCTAAATCTTCGAATTTCGGACGCTCTACACAATTCTCTCTTTCCCTCCAGTCCTCGAAATAAACGCGAACGCAGCGCTCACACATACATATATATGCACAGGCGCTCGCGAAAGGGTGGGAGGTTGAGAGAGAGAGAGAGAGAAGGGATGCGGCGTTCTCGAAGCGGCGAAATGAGTTGGGATTCTCGGGCGGCGAGTGGCTGCAGTGAGACAGAGAGAGAGAGAGAGAGAGAGTGGAGGGGGTGGGGGAGTTGAAGCGAGTGAGTGAACCAGTGGCCGTGGACGGGGTTCAGTAAGTCTCCGACTCTCGCGAGGCGACGTTCGATGCCCCGTTCGTCGTGAATCCTCGGCACTCGATAGTCGGCTACGCGAGCACGTGCGCGTGTTTCTTTCTCGACATCTTCTTTTTGTGGACAGCCGTATGTTGGAATTCGGGACTGTGCGCGGCTGGATTTTTCCTGGACGGTGAAAAAGAAAGTTGTGGATAACAGTGTTTTATCATTTTTTTTTTGGTTTGAGGCGCAAATGTGCTTGAGGGAAAAGTGGAGAAAGGGGATTTTTCAGTTGGCGTGAGCGATTATGGTTTGAGAGATCGGGTAAGCTGATTTTTTATGAACATAGGACTCGCTTATCTCGGGTTGCGCCGTTTGTGATGTATTACAAAGACCATGTAGCGACTGCGTTTAAGTGATTAAATTTTGCGACTGATACGCATTTTGTTACCGATTCACAATTTATTTCAGACTATCACTATATAATCAAAAGAAAAAATAATAAATTTTTTATCATCTACCTACTATTATCTGGAAAGTGATACGAATTTTCCGGAGGAAATGACTTATGAAAATAAATATATCTCGTCCTCGCAGAGCTACACGAAATTTGTTTTCATGAATATTTACACATAAAGATAAATAAACTAAAGGTTTACAATAAAATTTCTATATTGAACGAAAACGAACAAATCAAAAAGTATTTTCTTATATGGCCTTGAACTTCAAAAACTGCCGTTTATATACAAATGAAAATTATTTAATATTTTTCTATTTAATTGAATTTATAGAATACCGAAAGCATTTAAAAAATGAATCAAAAGTGTGCCAACGCAGTAAAATAATTCGAACGAATTTGTCCGTTAAAGGGAATAGTGAAAAGAAAAATGTAAAAATTGATAGATGGCGTAAACGATTGGTTTTCCTGATGATATTGAAAATCGGTGCGATAGCGCGGCGGCAAATCACAAAGCTTGAAAACTTTTCCGAATTGACGTGTACACACTTAGAGGCAAAAAAAAATTCGTGAAATTATTCGTACTGATTGTGCAACTATAATCTGTGAGCAATTTTTGCATCGGAGAATGTAAATATACAAGTCCACCCGACGAATACGCGGCATTCGAAGAAGTTTAATCAATTCACGACTTTTAATTAAAATGCGCACAAGTGAATAAAAAAAAACTGTCTTTTTCCTCTAAAACAATTTTTTATGTTGACACTGTGAATGCAAATTTAATTTTACTACGCGAATAGTGCGAAAACATGCACGTTAATTTTCGTGTTCGTAGCATTTATTTTTCTTCTACGAAGAACTTTAAAATTAATATCAAAGAATAAATAGGTATAATAAAATATAGACAGAAAAATTAATTAAAAGTTTATTTATACTGAAATTCCATTTATTGAAATGTAAATTAAAATGTTAATTGGAAAAATAACTAAATATTGTATATAATTTTTATAGCCGTGCATAAAAATAGCAAACCAGCATAGAGTGATATTACATGTCGGCACGTTGCACAATTCCTTTCTTAATTAGTATTTTTAATTGAAGCATAACCTTACCTTTTTTTCCTTCAAAACATTTCCAGTTTTAAATCAAACTGTATTATTTCGTTCAACAATGTTTGAGTACAAAGGGTTGTGTAGTTGCATGCAATTTGATTTAATATATATGATCGAAATTTAATAACTTCTAAAATGCTAATATATAAATTACAAATTAATTTACTTTGAGCTTGATGGTAATATTGGAGAAATTAAATACTTTATTAAAGAAAATTATTAATTTCGCAATGTATCCTACCGCTTGCGTAATTGTGTTTTAAACCCTCGTTCTTGTCGAGCTTTTCTTTTCTCTCCCCC
>UELV01182319.1:20215-34714 GCA_900490015.1 Megastigmus stigmatizans
CTCTCTCTCTTTCTCTTTCTCTTCCATATCGGATCACAAAACTAATTAACATTCGGCGCAGAGTCGCAATAAAAATACCGTTTGCATTTAGTACTTCGGCGAGTCAAGTCCGGTATTTCATTGCCAGGGTTCTGAGAGAGATACGAGTTGGCCCCGTTGTCTACTTCTCTTTAATTCCTGTTTACTTTTTTCTCAGTTTTTCGGTAATTAAAAGTTCAAACCCGTCACCATTCGCGCCTTACGGACTCCTTTTCTTATCCCATCACGACTGCTTATACCCCAAAACTTTACGCAGTCAGCGACTATGTGACTCGTGTAATAGATTTTTAGTCAAAAGTGAAGTTTTGAAAATTTTTTCTGCAGCTTTTATGTAATAAAATTTTTATAATAGAGTAAAAGACAATACTTTGTGTATCCATTGGTCAAAATCAGTAGTTGTGGAGTAAAATTAAATATTAAACATGAAACACATACACGACATTAAAGCAGCAGATAACAGAATATTCATCACCGACTATCCTCTACTTTGTTGTAAAACCACCCTGATTACATATCCCACTCTGTTCGCGATACGTAGTATTAATAACAATAGATGGTAGCAGTAGCTGTGGCAAATAATAAACGAGCGCTCGCCGGAATGTTAAATAAAAAAAAAGGTCGGTCCCATTAAAAGAGAAAGAATGAGATAAAGAAAAGGGAGAAAAAAGGATTGCGAGCGAGCGAGAAAGCGCGGGTGTGTGCATCGAGAATGCAATTGGTAGAACGTTCGCGCAATACGGGTGGACGCGAAGCACGTTTTTTTTTCTCTCTCTCCCTCTCTCCTCGCGTCAAATCCATCCGTGCGAGTCGTAATTTTAGCTCTAAAATTCGTGGAAGTGGCATTTTCGTTCGTTGCCATGATAAGGGCTGCCGCGCTCGCAGGCGCCGACTGCAGTCCGAACGCGGAGGAACAAAAGAACGACAGCGAGATACAAAGAGATATAGCGGGAGGAAGACGGAGTATAAAAGGCCAGGGAAAAAGAAGAGAGGAGAGAGGCAAACAGAATGGTATGATATACGTGTGTGGAGAATGCATATATATGTATATAGGAGGGAAAGCGCGAAAGGGATAGCGAAACAGGTTGGGCGCCAGTTCGCGCGGCTGCGGACACAGAGTTGCGGACCGAGTGGACACGCGTATGTATGCGAGGACTGCAGGAAATGCAGAAAGAAATGAGTCGTTGCGGCAAAAAAACAAACGGGACCATTCTTCGGGCTGCTCTCGAAAGCTGCTTTAATGGATTTTTAGTTATGTGGGAAAAAAAAAAAAAAATTAAAACCTATGTTCTTTCTCAGTCGCGCGCGTCCCGTCCCGTCCCGGCCATTTGAAGAAATTAATTCCGATTGGCCGCTATCGTCGGGACACGAGCCTTGGATAAAGCGAATTTCGAGGCAGTTAAGGCAGGATTTACAAGAAATATTGCGATGCTAGTTTCTGCTTCTTCTACTTTTCCTCTGTTTTTTTTGCGCGCCCTTCTGCACTTTTCTTATACCCTTTTTTTCAGTTTGTTCGGCTGTTTGTGACTACCGGGTAAAGTCCTTACCGGAGCTATTGTTTTTTCGTTCTTTTTTTGTTTCGGATGGCTCCAGCGATACTCGTTAGAAATAATGATTTCGCGCGGATTAACCTTTATTTTCTTTTTGTCTATCAGATTTGTTTTCGTTCTGTGTGCTTTTTTATTTTTTATCAAACGCTCGAGTGCTTAGCGAAACATTAATTATACACGTATACATTTATTAGTTTTGAGATAAATTAATTGCAAAAATAGTTGGAAAAATAACCATGCTCTAAAGTCCTGGAAGTATTATGTATTTCGTTTTCATTTAAATATTTTTAATAATACAAGGGTTGCCTATTAAATATTGAATAACAATTTTTTAATTAATGTATATACTGAATAATGCCGGAATCGTACATGTGCTTGCGGTGGTATTAACCCTGTACAGTCACTAGGTAGGAATACAAGTTTATGTGGGTCTGTAATACGTATGTATGTATTATAAATGCGTAAACTTCATGTTTGAATTTCCGCTCTCTGAATTACAAGCTTATTTAATTTTGCAGTGAATAAACGTGTACCATTTTGTGATTAAAAAAACATAAAATTACCGACACACGCTTCTACGGTGAATGTTTAAAACAATGATAAAAGTCATTGTAATTTTATCAATTAATTATGTTAAGTATGCAAAGAAAATATGCAATGAAAATGCACTACAAACATGTAATAAATTATTGCGCGCTGCCAAACATTAATTAATTCACATACAAATTCCGTGGAAAATCGTTATTTGAAGTATTTTACAGAATTTTTGAGCAAATAAATAAACCTATGTACTAAATTTTCATATGAAATTGTTCGCCAATATAAAAACCAATACTTTGTTTTAACATATTAAAAGCACTGTGGAAGTGCACGCTGTGTCACAGATTTTACACACTAGGAAGTGTGTTCTCTATGTTTCATATGGGTAATACACATCTTAGTGATCTAAAATCTGTGACACAAACGTGTTACTTCAACACACTTTAAAAATTTATTATAACTTTTCCATTTCCCCCCTTGTAAACGGATCAACAAATAATGAGCGAAACCAAAAGAAAAAAAAAAACGAGTCAGACAAACAGGTCGTGTTCTCTGGAAAATCGTCAAAAAGTTCGCGCGACGTTTTCGCGATGCCCACGTCCAACTCTACGTCGTCCGATAAAAAAAAAAAGAAGAAGAAATGCATCCGGTAAAAAGAGCTCATCACACAGATTCGCACGCACATCCTAACGTCCTTCGCTCTCTCTCTCTCTCTCTCGACGCTCAGAACTAACAAGGACAAAGGTCCAAGTGAAACTTTCCGCAGATCGTCGAGCGTGTAGTTTTTATCCAACGCTTGACTCTCCGTTGGCTCGTGTGTGGTGCTTGTCGCGGCTGTTTTTTTTTGCCTCTTCCGCGCGCCGGTAAACGCGCGAGAGCTGGAGAGATCGCTGTGGTTTTCGGCCCCTTTTTTTAATTTCCGCAAGTTGCGGCGGGAAAACGACGCGCGGAAGAAAGTTTTGCTACTCGTACGGTTTCGCTTTTATATACAGTTTTGCCGTCGCTGCGCGTCCCCGCAAGTTTATGCGTTTTTTGGCTACGTTATATACCAAAGTTCGTTTTTAGAAATTCCGGTGTATATACTAGATATTGTAGCTTCCTGCCAGTAAAGAAAACTTTTCCAGTAAAATGATAGCTTATACCCATCTTTTACCCTACCTACAAATAAAACAGCCCAATCTCTCAACTTGGGTGCAATATAGCTATTAAGTCAAGTGCGGTAGACCGTTTTTCGCATCTAATTCTCAAGAGCTTTAAGCGAACGAGATAAGGAAAGCGTGCGTGCTTGTCCGGTTGTATCAATCTCGAAGTGGAGCTTTCGGAAAAAGATCGATAAATCAAAAAGGCAATTGAACCGCGCGCATCGGGAGGTGGCGGACATACACGAGCCGTGGGAAGATTTAAAGAAAAGCACGAGCCAACGAGCGATCTCGTGAATGCGCGAGTTTTTACGAGCTTTTTACTAGTTCCTTGGGCTTTTATTTTCTCCGCTACCTCGCGCAGTGCGTTACACTCGACAAAGATTTCGAGCTCAAGCTATCTCACGTGCGCAACGATCATTCGCAACATTTACCCCCACCCCTCTCTCTCTTTCACACACTCTCTTTCTACGTTGTAGGTTCACGGTCTTGTCGCTCTCTCCATTTTATTCGTTACATTGAGCCGCGGGGATATGGAGTAATGAAAAGAGCTGCGCATCGGAAACGCAATAGACTGCATCCTCGGGGCGAACAGACGCACACACATATATGTCTTTCTGCGAACTACATGTGGGCGCGCCACGGTTTTCCATGATGTGCACCGCACATAGCGAGCAAATCACGCCGAATTGCACGAGCTCGGCTGAGAAAAAAAAATTCCTCATGTGCATGCCGCGTGCACACTATAGGCAACGGACGCGCTGCCGCATCGCGTTCCTCTTTCTTGCTTTTGTTCGCTTTTTATACTATGAAACTCAAAAAGTCCGCGCCCGACGGTTTATTCTCGTGCGCAGCAATGATCGATAGCGTACTACCGAGTGTGTCGCTCTTGAGAATGTCTTCTTGCGGATTGAAATTTTCCAAAGTACTTTTTGTACTATTATTAAATGTGTGAAAGTGTCGCGCGAATTAATATTTTAAAGAATTTTAGAAGAATTATACTGCAAATGCTTCACACCGCATTTATAGATATTGATATAGTAATTCTATATCGAAGTTGATGCATTTGATTGACTAGGTATACATACGTATTGGTCATATATTGAACTAATTTGATTAACCGCGCAGCAAACAGTTCCGTTTCAATCATTGATGCAAGCATTTCCCTAGAGACTAGAATTCATTTATTCATTATACTAATCAACGTTTAATAATCATCTCGCGTGCTCCCCATTAAATTCTCCAACAGTCAATTATATTCTCGGAAAGTTCATTATACATGTACGAACACCAAACTTAAATTGGGTAATATAATACAAAATTACTTGATATAACAATTTATACGGTTAACCTCGATTCCGCCCAGATTCAATCTCTCTACAAATTCCCGAAAACATAGCTAGGCGCGCGCCTCAGCGGGCCGTAAAAATACTAGTTTAGCGCGGTGACGGGGACGGCGGTGGTGTACCTATCACCTAAAAATAAGCCTGTGGCGGTGGCAGCGGCGGCGCATCAAAAATTCAAAAACTCGTCCGGTCGCACCGTCGTGACGCGACTCCCACCTACAGATCAGGCATCGGATGGCGTAGGGCTTATATCTTAAAAAATGCAAAAGCCGCGCAGCAGCTTCGATAAATAATAGAAAAGCGATATACTCGGGGCTTGTGGCTGTATCTCATAATATATATAATCCGAGGCGCAGACCCGAAAATACACATGTATATATACTATGCGCGCGGTATAATCCAACGTAAACGGCCCCGTCCGATAAGCGAGTTAACCAGCTCGAGTTATCGAGTCTGCTGGCGTCGTACTACACAGCCAGAGAGAGAGAGAGAGAGAGAGAGAGAGAGAGAGAGAGAGCAAGAGAGCAGGAGGAAGAGCTAGTTTCTCTCTCTCTCCCTCTTGCTCCGTGTGTCTCCCTCGGGAGAGGGGACGAGGGTAAGAGTCACGTTCCGGCTCGTCGGCTCACGACGCGCTCGATGTGCGTGAATTCACCCTCCCAACTATGTCGAATCCCCGGAAATTACCGAAATTGCAGGCCACGTCGACGGAAAATCCTCCCCGATGAGGATGAGTCCCAGCGATTTAGACGGCGGCGCCTCGTCCCGACTTCGCTGCTCCTGCCGCTGCTGCTACTACTACTGCTCATCTATCGGGCGTCGTTGCAGTAGAACGTGACGGGATTTTTCTTCCACCCGGACCATAAGAAGCAGAGAGCAAAGAGAGCATCGCCCAGACAGGCTTTTTCTCATCGCGGAGCGAGGATACATCGGTTTCCCGAAAAGGCAAAGTCGCGCGCGACGACGATACGAGATTGCGGGGGTGTGGTAAATGAGTCGACCGAGAGGCTGCAGCGAGAGTAGAAGAAGCGGAGGTGGAAGCAGCAGGACCAGCAGGAGCAGCGACAGTACCAGAAGCACCAGCTGACGAGTGAGAGGAAAACACATAGCCTCGAGATGTGTTGCACGGGCGGTGGAAGCGGCAGCGGTGGCACGAGGATGACGAGGTGCGGCCTACTATGTGGCATAGCTGCCCTAGCGGCCCTAACCGCCGCCCTCCTCGGACCAGCTTGGCTGCACACGGAGGAGCGGCTGCCTTATCTGCCCCGTCATCTCGCCAATCTCGTCAGCGTCAAGTTCAAGCTCGGACTGTTTCGCGCCTGTCCCAGGATCGTCAAGCCCGTCAATCTTACTGCCCGTGAGTACATTTTTCACATATATATATATATATTTATATAAATCATATTCTATTGTTTTCATTATCCTGATTTTCGTGCATGTAATGCGAGCTTCGATTCTCCATAACTTGAGCTACATGTATATTATAACACAATTACAAAAGTTATTAAGCAGACAAAGAGTTAGTAAGTCCATCGTACAAACCTTAAAAGATATACAGATATTGGATAAGTAGTAACGGCCGGGTCTGACCAGCCATTCGTGTGCGGATGTACATTACCATATGCTATATCGCTAAATTCGAATTTAATCCTCACCTTTTTTCATCACAATCCCTATAATACGATTAATCCTTTAACGTTTTATTCTCGATCTCAATCAAAATTGTAACACAAATTTAGCTATATATTCCCATTTCGCATGACCAATTAAAAACTACAAATCAACAAACCATCGGTATACAATTCAAATAGCTGAAAGCTAGAAGTCGGTACCTATGTATACAATAAAAGCAAGAACGATGATAGCACGAGGGTATACACCATCAAGAAAGTACACGACTCTCCGGACGCTCTCCTATTACTTTGAGAGTAAACACTTTTACGATTCGGCCGCGCAACGCGCTGGCAGCGATTACACAGTCCAGAAGCCTCAAAGCTGCCTCTATCGGTATCAAAAGCCACCGCGGCTGCCTCGAGAGTCTAGAGAGGAGGAGCGAAGAAAGAAAAATAAGGATGAAAGATATCACCCAACCCCACGTCCACCACCGCGAAGATTTCACGCGTAATTAATTAGCTCAGCTCTTTTAAAACCACTCGCTCTCTCTCGTCAGCGCCTGCAAAAAATCTTATCGCTTTGTGCACGCGCAGTTCTTGTATACCGAACAGAAGAGAGAGAAAGAAAGAGAGAACGAGAGAAAGCACCAGAGCGACGAATCTAACGTATTTTTTGTTCCCCTCAACTTGGCTTCTTCTATATACTTGCATATCCATCAGTATGTGCAAGACCGGTTGTCGTTGCGCAAGTGTCGCAATGTCGTCGTCATCGTCGTCTCACGCCAACGAGATGGCCCGGACCACCCTGAAGAAACATTCGACGTGGAAAGTTAACGTAATAACAAAGGACGGGGCATAAAAACAAAAGGCAACGGAGCGCGTGGCCGACTCAACGGGCAAAGACGGAAGTAAAAGAAGAGCAGCTATCTCCGTCCCTCTCTCTCTCTCTCTCCTTCTTTCTTTCACTCGTTGCACAGCACTCATCCAGGCGATGACAATTTCTTTTTATTTTCCTCGGCGTCGTCGTCGTCGTCGTCGTCTCGTTTCTGCCCCGACTCGTCTCGCTGGCTCGTATTCAGGGGTAGGGAGAGCAGCAGTAGCGAGTAGTCGGCCGCGTCTTTTTCCCTAGCCCTCTCCCTTTTATTTTCGCCTTTTATTTTTCCGTTTTTCCCCTCCGAGCGGCTTTGCCATCTAGACGATACCATCTCGCCTCTCTCTCTCACCCTCCCTCTTTTGCCTCTATTTTCCCTTTTTCCCTGTCTCTCTCTCTCTTTCTCTCTCTCTCTCTACATCGGTAAGCAAATTTCTGTTTCGATGAGGTGAGACGAGCGCCTTTCTCTACCCCCCCCTCTCTCTCTCATATTCCTTTCGGGCGCTCGCGAGCTCACTGTATTTGTGTGCTTTTTCTTTTTGCGCACTTCGCGAGAGAGTCGAGCCGGTGCAGAGCTCGCTGACCTCGTTGCATCGACCTCGTTAAGAGCTTTAAAGGAGGCTGTGCACGGAAAAGCAAGTCTCTCTCTCTCTTACTTCCTCTAGTGTAGCTGTGTGGAGCTTGCCGAGTATCGTCGAGAGCTTTCGAAAATTTTGACACCGTCTTGTAATGGAGTCGATGATGCCGCGATTGTTTTCGAATAAACAATAGAATGGACCCAAGGCTCTGCGAGGAAATCGAGTGGACTATTGCTACTGTGGTTACCGACTCCGCGCAAAATTCCCTGTGCGTATTCGAATAATGAAAGTTTTGATGAATAAGTCGTTTACATTATTATAATGAGGCTACTTTGTAAGTTTTAAAGCCCCAATCCTTTGTTAAAATGCGCTTCCATTCAGGAACTGATTAATCTGTACATTTAGGAATATTTATTGAATATTTGGTTATGATCACAATATACCGAGGAAGATGTACCATTGTCCATGGAGACTAATAATTCAGCATAATGCAATCGTTAATTAAGTTAATTGAAGTAGATCGCTATACAATTATTGGTTTATTTACCCTGCGATTGAGTAATTTAATAACGCAGTTTCGCTTAATCAACGAAAGATCGTTTGAAAGTAAAACACAGAGGGCAATTAATTTTTATTCTAATTAACTGCTACAGTTACAGAAATATAATTGTATAACAGAAGAAAAAGCTTTCAAATGTATATAAGCTATAGCGATTGCACTTGGAAGTCTGGAAAAAGTTTTCGTTGCATGAAGTATGAACTGTGATATTGATAGCGCGGCAGAGATTTTAAAATCCTTTAGGTAATTGTGAATAAAACCGCTAGGTATACGGTCAAAAGTATATGCAACTGCAGTAAAGAGTTGAAGGAACTTTTAGAAAGGGATTTTAAAGCTTAAAATTTTGTTCCTCTAAAGTGCCTTTTACAATTTAAGTGCGTGGCCATATACCTCTTCAAGAATTAAACTTTAAATTAAGATATCACACCGACACCATTAACTTCTTCGCCGTCGAATTATTCAAAAACAGACCAAACTCGTAAACAACCAATCTTAATTCGCATATATTCTCAATAATCATCGAAACAAACTTTTAATATTTGACATTTATTTCGAGATCAGTGGTTGAGTGCATCAAAGTTGTAATAACTTATATTATCTGCACATCCGATCGAAGGTATATACGTATAGCAAAAGAGGAAACGCAATAAGAGTATATATATACACATCTAGAGAGGAAGGGAAAAATATAATCGCGAAAGGCTCGACTCGATGAGGACGGATTTCGGAATTGCTGACGGGAAAAAAGAGCGAGAGAAGACGGAAGCAAGCTAGAGAAAGCGAGAGAGAGAGAGAGTAGAGAAACATAAGGCGAGACGAAGCCGCAAAGTTACGCGTCTCGACCTTTTTCTGGATTCCTCGGGGGATCTCGAGTCCGGTCTGGAAAACAACGAGGAAAGTAGAGCTCGAGATTCCAACGGTCGCGCACTCACCGTCATTCTGTTACTTTTGTTTTTTCTAGTCCCCACTCTACCCTTTTCTCTCTTTCTCTCTCTCTCTCTTCGTCTCTCTCACAGCGAAAACGAGAATTTCTCAGTGTAGAGCTCCCGTGTCGATCTCCTTCTCCTTCTTCTTCTCCTTTTCTAGCTCCGTCCTCTTTCTAGTACTGTTCTGCCACTGTTACCGCTACTATATGGGGCGAGAAAAAACGAAGAGAGGGGTGAAGAGAGAGAGAGAGAGAGAGAGAGAGAGAGAGAGAGAGAGCAGCTGCCCCCGTTCGCGAATATTCAGATCCGGAATTCGGTTGACAAAAAAAATGCAGGAGGGAGGGGGACGCGGTGCGCGGTTTGCGAAGTGAGCATAGCTATGCCACTCGAACGGAAGCCGCAACTTTTTTGAGTTCTACGAAAGTTAGGCTTATTTGGAAAGTTGCGAACGTTCAACTTTTTTAGACAGATAAATCCTTTGATAAAATTATGAACTTTTTTTAATTTTGAAATTTATTTAATGGGTCAATAACTGTATAAAAATTACGAATCTTGGATATGATTGAATTTCAAATAATATATTTTATTTTATTATGATACCAGTGACTTTCTCAATAAACTGCTATTATAATAATTAAACTGGGATATATTCAAGAATTTCTATTTCTAAAATCAGTTAATATTGAATAGAATATAATTTTTAATCGAAAAATAGTTTCAGCAGTACACGTATGCTCAACAAAACTGCTCATTATTCGTCAATAAATCCCATAGTGTTAGTAATAATGAAATCAATATGCTTATATCTAGGCCGCACTACTTTAATCGAAACCCCAATAGTTTTTCTGCCGAGCACAAATTGTCTTTTAATAAGCGGCTATACCAATTTTCCAAACGACAAGCAGCACAAAAACTGCTCACTAGCTCTATACCCTTTCACTTTCAGTCTACAACGACACCTACGAAATCGCACAAATAACCTCGCCATACATTTTCACGGCTATACAACAAAAAAGAGAGAGAGAAGGAAAGAAGGGGGCTATAGCAGCTACGCTCAACCTCCTCGTCCCTCTCTCTCTCTCTCTCTCTCTCTCTCTCTTATTTTATATAATGCACACTGTGACTTTACTTTTATTTATAAGACTGACTGACTATGATAACCTCCACTATTCCTACTTAAGAAAACAACTGTGATATCAGCAACCGTAAACTGTTGTCAATACCATGCTGATTTATTTTGTATAATGATCTGAATACGTTTTGATCCTTTTTGTAATTTTAAATTGCAAATAAATTAATATTTATCTATATATCTCTCTATTCACACACAGACACAGAGAGTTTACCGAAGGCAGCCAAGTTAACGAATCTCTTATTATTACTACCATTAGAGCCTCGACCGCGCGGCGTGCACCTCTCTCTCTCTCTCAAGCTCAATTGAGAAATCTACAGGGTTGTATAGTGCAAGAAAATCGATGACGGCGCCGCGCACCGTGCTACAAGACGACGATGAAGAAGCAGAAGAAGCAGAAGAAGCAGCAGAAGAAGAAGGAGGAGGAGGAGGAGAGAAGGAAATTCTACGCTATACTCTCCAATAGAACGCGGGGGTTGAGCTGATGGTGACTAATGACTGCGGCATTAAATAAAACGATCGCTGGGGCTACTCGCGCTCCTCTCTCTCTCTCTCTACACATATATATGTATACAGAGGAGTCGTTCTCTCGGTTAGCGTTGGGTATGTCGGCCGCGATGCTGTGTCGTGTATACAACGAAAGTCCACGATGTACTCTCTTTTCCAGGGCACCGCAGTCGGTGCCCGGGGGGTCGGGGGAGTGCAGGCGTAAAAACGCGCAAAAACATCGCCGCGACGAACGACGAGGACGACGCGATGTTATAAAACAATTGATAGATGGCGCGCCGATGGATAGGTGCGGCGGTGTTGCACCACAGCTGGGCTGCTGCTGCCGATGTTTTTACACTTCGACTTCCTCCTTTTGCTCCTGCTTTTGCGCCGTGTTTGGCTTCCGCACTAGCTCTTTCTTGACCCCTGTTTGCTCTCTCCCTCTCTCCCTCTCGGTCTGTGGATATATGGGTGTAGGAAGCCGCTGCCGCTGGTGTATATCGCGTGCTAATTGCGCGCTCGAAGCTTTCTCTCTCTCTCTCTCTCTTTGACTCTCTCTCTCTCTCTTTCTGATCGCTTCGACGACGCGCGGGTGGACGAGCGATGGATTTTAAATGGTTTGCCACAGCCGTGCTCGCGAATAATATCGCTTTGGATGCGGTTCTCGCGAGAGCCGTGGCACGCTATATGTTTGCTATAATAGGTAGCTCTCTGAGTCTGTCTGCCGTATACACATGCGCAATTTATGGAAATGTTATGGGCCGGCTGCTGTGTATTTTTCTGCGCTTCTATGTATTTTCCAGTGTGTTCTGAACTACACGCGCCAGAGAAAAGATCTTTTGTGCAGTTGTGTTGCGACATTCTTACGAGGGGGCCAGGAATTCGTGAAATTGCGAAACTGCGTGTCGTATATTATAGCTGCACCACTGCGTATAGTCATACATGACAATAAGCCGAAAGAGCTGTATTTTCGCGAGTGGATGTTGAACCTTCGAAGAGTCTATACGTTTACCGCACACCGAGCTCATTTTCTTGCAGCACGTAGATTTTCTGCTGCGTTATGCATAGTAGCAGAATTACACTCGAATAATCTTCGTTTTACACAAACAAACGAATTTCGTCTCGCCGGTATCTATCCTCTCGCTCTCTCTTTTTCTCTCTCTCTTTCACTCCATCTATTCACTTCCTATGTATATTCATCTTATCATTCAGGCCGCACTTTCGCTTTGTCACTACGATTTCTACAACAGCTAAACTTCGAATTTCCCTGTGCGCTTTCTTCCACCTCTCTGCCGCCGCGTTGCTAAACCCATCCCGAGCTTGTCGTACTCCGGTATCGTCGACGTCATCCCTCCATGTGATTTGCCTCTCTCTCTCTCTCTCTCTCTCTCTCTTCGTTCCTCGTTCTCCCCCAACTCTCACTTGCTGCTGTAGCTTTGGCCGCGCGATAAGTCGTGTCGCCAATGAAGACAAATCGTCGCCGTCTCGCCGCGGTTTTACGAAGGGGGTAATTAATTGTCGTGCCTCGTGGAACGCGCTCATACTCTCTCTCTCTCTTTCTCTCTCTCTCGTTTGGCAACTCCAGCAGCTTGTCGGGCACGACGCTTTTTCATAGTCCGTTTGCGCACGCCCGGACTCGCCCTATTTGTTAACCGTCGGAATTAGCATTCGCAGAATTTCAATGCTTCTCTGTGTCTGTATGTCTGTGTATGTGTGTGTGTATGTGTGTGCGAGTGCGGATTTCTGTGGACGCCCTTTGTTTGGTTGGTTTTATTGATTGTCGATTTTTCGTCGCTGCTGGATAATCGCATTGGGCGCCGCGACGTCGATTAATTAAGACCGATTCGTTTTGTAATGAGGAATGAAATATCAACTTTTGTTTAGCCGCGAATATTTTTCACGCTATGCATGGGATTGATTATTTGCCCTTTTCTGGCGGTAAGCTGTTGTTTGATTAATTGCATCGTATTTGGGGGTATTTTTAGCACTGTTTTATACAGATACAAACATAACGGTTGCAGATTATATCTTGAATTAATAATAACAACTTCAAAAACGATTAAGCTTTGTATGAAAGAACAAACGGATGACGTTTTATCTGATTATTTGCATGGTCTGACCATTCCATGTGTGTTCTACTTAATCCTATGCTTCTATGCATATAAAAATTATAGTATTTGCGAGGGAGAGGTAAATAAACACAACTGCTCTCTGTTACGGTTCAAGATAGACTGATATATTTTCCCTATATTCATACGCTCTAGACAAGTGCTTGATACGTATTCTTATTCTACATATCTTACATCCTTCCCCATTATATTTAGTTTTATAACCATAATTTAATTACATATGATTTGTAGCATCATATGGAATTACATTTCGTTTTAATCTAGTCGATTATCTTATACTATTGCCGAACTTTTTACCGTTTGCATTATCGCACTGTTCTGTATTAACATCTGTTTTACTTTGATCGTTATTGTTTTCCCGCCAATGTTGTATTTGATCAAAATGTCTTTTGTGCTCTGTTTCTCCTCCTCTTTGAATTTAATTATACAATTTCTTGGGGATACTTTAGTGACAATTTTTGCTTCCGACATTTTTGGATAATATTTTCGAAAATCCTTTGCCATTATTACATCTCCTTCCTCGAAATTTTCTTTTCTGTTACCTCTAAAATTCATTGTTTGCATGTATTGTTTTGATTCGTCGTGATGTCTCGTTTCCGGTCGTAATAATGACAAAGGGGTTTTCAATTCCCTTTTAAACATTAGATTAGACGGAGTTTCGTTAATAATCGCATGTTTTGTTGTTCTATAAGAGAACAAAAACATTTGTATAGCAGTACTTACGTCTACCTTTGAACTTTCTACGATCGCTTTGATTTTACGCTTAAACGTTTTTACAAGACTTTCTGCTGCTCCATTTGTTGCAGGGTGTTTAGGCGCTGACAAATTTTGTTTTATTCCTAATTTTTTAAGAAAATTTTTGTACTCGTCGCTTGTAAACTGCGCTCCCGAATCGGTTACAATATGATTCGGCAGCCCATGTGTTGTGAAAATTTCTCGAAATTTTTCAATTGTTGCCTTTGTTGAGATGTTTTTCATAATAAAAATTTCAGGCCACTTTGAATAGGCGTCTATAACTAAGAGGTAAGTTTGACCCAGAAATGACCACGCAAAGTCTGCGTGAAGTCTTTGCCAAGGTTGGCTTGGCCACGACCATGGAGTTAATTCCATTCTAATTGGATTATCTTTAGATTGAACACACCATTTGCAATATTTAGATTTTTCTTCCAACTGTCTATCTATATGAGGCCACCAAACCACTGACTTTGCCAAACTCTTCATTTTGACTATGCCAAAGTGACTTTCGTGTAATTGCTCAATTACCTTTTCTCTAAATTTCGGTGGAACGATAACTCTCTGCCCCCACATTAAGCATTCTTTTTCAATATGAATTTCATATTTACGTAGGGCATACGGCTGTAATTCATCGGGCCAGCTTTTAATGCTATGTTCCGGCCATCCTTCGATTACCATTCGCTTCACGATGGCTAACGTCTTATCTTTCGCGGTTCCACGCGCTATTGTTTTATAATTTAAACATGTTATATTTGTTGAATAAATATAATGTAAATATGTAAATCTGCCCTCTATTTCTAAAACATCGTTACTCTCTACATAATTGATAGGTAATCTCGATAAAGTATCAGCTACGACA
>UELV01182324.1:0-30305 GCA_900490015.1 Megastigmus stigmatizans
TGTGTGTGTGTGTGTGTGTGTGTGTACGTGGTTAGCGAATAGGGTAGTGAGCAGAAAATTTAATTGCAAGTTGGCCGGACGCGCGGTTATTTATTTTGAGGAAAATGCTGGTTGCGCGGGTGTTAAGCTGTTTTCTGGGCGGTGGCATTGGTCGTGTGACTCTCTCTCTCTCTCTCTATCTCTCTCTCGTCCTTGGTCTTGACTGCATTCGTTACCTTTGTGTGTTTGGCTAGTTGCAATTGTTATAATAGGTCGCCGCAAACTAGTATTTGCACTGGAACTTTTTGATGAACTGGAACAAAATCGAAATTTCTATCACAGAGATTACCCTTGCAATCCAAACTTTTGGTTACGGCACGAAGTATGTCGATTCGGAGTGAAAAATTCAATGGTTTTTTTCTGAAGACGAATTGCTTTTGTTTCCGTAAATAAAATTATTGAACTCATTTTACTACGTCTTATTATTTTTCCTTGACTTTAAGTATGAAACTTTTCTGAATTTCATATCTATACGATTGCCTTTGAAAAATGTTTTGGTATCCGCATGAATATGCGATATTCCTTTAAAAATATGAAGATCCAGGTTATGTAATCGCATAAAAGGATATTTAAGTGGTAAATTAACATTAAATGAACCTTAAAACTTAACTATTCATAGTTCTAACAATATGTTAATAAACCGAAAAATTGAAACCTGTATAGAGTAAGTTAATGGTCATAAGCGATACGAGAAAGTTATAGACAGTTGGAAATAATATAGGGGAGATCGAGGGATTTACGAGCGCCAAAGCATATACGGCTACCCTACTTTTATTAGCTTTATAGTGACGTTATGGCGCTTAAAGAAAAAAGAAAACTCCACTATATCAAATTCAGTCTCCTGAATGCCATTATGCAGTCTACAATGTATGATTTCGCCACGTAGATGAAATAAGAGTACCTTTATTCGAAGAACATTTTCCTGGATAAATGTTAAATTTGGAAATTTCGGTTCAAATATTGTGCCAAAGGATTTCAGTAGGTATACGTAAAAAATGTAGAGTCGAAAAAATTCATAGTTTTTTTATTGAAAAGTTCGTATTAGATGTTTATGCGTTAAGTTTGATTTAGATGTGTTTGTTCTTTGATTAATTTATTTATAAAACCTGAAATTTTCTGTAAATAACATTTTGTTATTATACAAACTGCATCGATAAAAGAATTAAACATATATTAATTACTATAAGGATGCAGCTTTAAAAAATATATAAACAATTTATCACGGCCGAAACAAAATATGGTAGTTGAATTCCTGCTTATGTTAATGCAGACGCTCTTCGCAGTAAACATAATACGAAAAGTTACGATTATATAAATGTGTGCTCCATGGAAACGGCAGGCTAATTATGAACCGGCTTATGAGTTGGGCTTGTAATTTGATTAGTGTTTTCGCTCAACGGCTTCAGTTGCAATGACTTCCATTTTCGAGATTTTTTAATTAAACGATCATTTTCGTGATACTTTTTATACATATATATATTTACCTCGAAGTAACGCTCATTAATAAGAGAAATATCTTTATTAAAGTATTTTTAGTTTCGCAATTTAATGAAAATTTATGCCATGCAATAAATGAGTTTCTATTTATATTGAAGGTGCATGCATTACTACGTAAAAAATTTGATTGTACGTAATATATTTAACTTCATAAATTAAACCAAAGTAGCACGCTTTCACAATTAATCATGATTTTTTTAACATTCTTTTTATTACATTTTTCATTCATAACATTTCTGGTTGTATATCTTATCTTTCTTTTCACAAAAATCGCAAGAGAACATTTATGTAATAGCAATTATATTCATTTCTTTGTACCGATTGCTCTATATTCAAAATCATTTTAATTGCTTTAATTATAAATTCAGATTCGTACTTTATCGAGTGCACCGATGTCAATATCCGAAAAAAAGCAAAGTCAAAGAAATCACTAATTCAACAACAACTGCTAAATCGTAAATACTTCCAAAAAAGCTGCTAATTAAATTATAATTTCTACCTGACAGAGTTACTTAAGACGTCATGAATCATTCCGATCCATGATTCGGAATGCAACCCCCAGATAGCCATCGCTTTCGAAGGAAGAAAAAGGCCCGAGCATCGTAATCAGCACGCCGGTGTACATACGTTTAGAACAGATAAAACGAGTCCGGCCAAGCCAAAGAAATATAGTATCTGATGAGCAAGAGAAAGGTTTTGTAAAAAGGCGTCTCTCTCTCTCTCTCTCTCTCTCTCTCTCTCTCTGTCTCCTCCGAATGCACGAGTGTCTCGATAATGGCCACCAATACGTATTGTCAATCTCTCAAAGAAAATCACCTGCATAACAAACGCCGACCACTTGCGTATTCATCTCCCAGTCTCCCCTTCTCCATTTTTTCCCCCAACCTTCTCAGTTACTGGCCGTTAGTTGCATTATGCTAGGTACACATACAGGACGAGGAGGTGGAGGAGAGCAAGCAAAAAGGGTCTCTCTCTCTGTCCAACATCCCAAGGCAATGCGGAACGCCTGGAATTCAGCGCTCTCCGCACGCATCGCGACTCTCTCTCGCTCTTTATTTTTTTGCAAGTCCAAGCGTCGGCTGTGCATCAACCTGACGTATGTACATAAAGCAGTAGTTATTCCTCCGTCTGTGTCACCGCGACCAAATGAATTATTTACCGAGGGTCCTTTCTCTCTCGCTTGCTTTTTGCAGGCGCGCGCACGCGACGTCGCCGAAGGAGTGTGAGAGAGCCGCTAACCGAACGACAGTAGCACAGCAAGGAGGAAAAAAAAGAAGAAGAGGAAACGGAGGAGGGAAGGCTGTTCTCGGTTCTTTCTATAGTTGTAGACGAGTCTATCGTTATGTGACTCTCCTCGGCCTTGGCAATCAATATTGCAGAAGTCGAGAGAGGACGAGAACGACGGTATAGTCGTTGGTTGGTATATAGAAGATACGGGAAAACCTTGGCTCTTGGCTTGCTTCGGAAAAGAGAGGGGGAAATCCATTCGGGCATCCGGAATATATATACGCGCATTGTCCGACAAAGTGCTACTGCAGACGATCCGGAGGAGTGCGTAGTCCTGTAACTGGATACAGTTCAATATTTCAAACGAGTTTGGAATGTGGCTAAGAGGTGTATACGCTTTTGTTTTCTTCATCAACAGATTGGTGAATATGCTTGGGCAATGTTAATGAATTATTTAACCCTTTTTAATTTAGAGCTTTTAGAGACTAATATAGGAAAAGAGCTCTATTCAAGCACGTATTTTAAATTAGTTTACTGCTACGTATTTTAAGGTGATTTTCCTTGGGCGCAACTGCAGAATAGCTCTAAAAATCTTTGCCCTTTCTTATTACCTGGGATTTCCCTAACCGGGCCGTACCGCTCAAAAATAATCGCCGCCGCGTTACTTGCATTTGGCAACCACATGTCGGCCACACATGCCGAACGCACTTTTTCGGCACTTTTTATTGTATTTACTTAGGGCATATGTTAGGCCTCTGCCTTTTTCCATTTTTTGTCTACAGTGGGAAATTCCGGTAAAGAGCCATCCAACACTAACGCCGTTTTTAAGGCACGTTTCTGCAATAAAGTGTACTGCTTCCGAGGTATTCTACCAAGGAAAATCTTTCTTTCAGTCAGTTGGTTCTTAGACTCCGCTCGGTTTAGAGAAGTTAGTTTTCAGACCCGCTCAGTTCGCACGAGTCGGTGCGCACTTAGTCTCGAGGTCCAACACATCAAGTGATTCGGCTAGAGATGCATTTTTCTAAGAGTTGTTGTCGAGGTCCGACACAATCAGTGATTCGGCTAGAGACATCTCCGTAATCAATAGTTTCAATCATTTGTGTATACTTATTATATTGTCGCAATTATTCAATATGTTATTAGATATTAATAATTAGAATAAGAGCTTTTGTTTAAATAAATCAAGTGAACTTTAATACAGCGCCGCAGTTTATTTTATTTTAGTGATCCTAAAACACAAATTAATGAATTGTGCGCGCAACATATGGTCCTTCGAGCCGGATATACCGAACTGAACATCAAGTGAAGTTTTTTTCAACGAATTTTCTACATAAATTCAAAGTGATTTAGTGGTTCAAAAGTGCATACTCGTGTCAATCAAACAAAGAACTTGGACTTTTATTGCAAGAGGCATTTGCAATAAACACGACTCATTCAATTGGAGTCGACTTCGACTGACAGAATTCTTCACGGAGGAAAAAAATCATTGCTGTCACGGCGGGCGGCTTCAACAACACGAATCACGTTCGCAGTTCAACTTCTGCATTGTACAATTTTGGTGAGCCTCCATACTTTAATTCCCATCTAATATCCAAATTCCTTCTAAACGAACTTTGACTTGCAATTAATATCAATATGGAGGGGTTAAAGGGAAAACGCGCGGTAGTTAAGGGTGCCTTAACTCGTTTTATTCATTTCCTTGAGACACCGTATGTAAGGGAAAATATTAGAGAATTACAAACGCGATTAGCAAAGGCAGACTCACTGCTTGATAAATTTGATAGAATTCAGACGGATATTGAGATTTCACTTGCTGAAGAAGTAGATGGAAATATAGATCCCAATAATCAAGATCGTGCAGAATTCGAGAAAAATTATTACGAGGCTACAGCAAAAGCACAAACAATAATTGATGAAGATAGAGTAACAGCCTCGCGTGAAGATCATCAAAGCTTAGCCGCTTCTCCAACGAACTTTAGTAACAGCGAACATCAGTATTCATTCGGAGTTCATTTACTAAAATTAGATTTGCCAAAATTCGATGGATGTTACGACAAGTGGGTAAAATTCCGCGATACATTCGAATCATTAATTCATCAAAATACTTGACTCGGTAACGTTCAAAAGTTCCACTATTTGAGCTCGTCTTTGACAGGAGAAGCAGAAAATACAATCGCGGCACTATGACTTTCAGATGCAAATTACTCCGCTGCTTGGAAAAGACTTACGGAACGTTACGAAGATTCAAATGCTTTAATTTTTCATCATGTACATAAGTTGTTTAGTCTACCAACACTTAAGCGAGATTCTCACGTAGATTTGCGCGAACTCGTAGATAACATGAACAATCATTTGACCGCTCTCAATTCGTTAGGCGAACAAACAGGGCATTGGAACATCATGATTATTAATTTATTAACATCCAAGTTAAATGCATCTGCTAAGCGTGAGTGGGAAAAGCGATTGACAAGGCTTATAGAGAAACCATCTCTAGCACAGATGGCATAGCAAATATCTGCACAAGGTAAATCTAGATAAAAATACTAGCATTCAAACAAATAAAGTTGGCAAATCTAATAGCAACTCCAGGACAGCATCTTCAAAACAGCACAATGTCAAAACATGTTCTTTATGCAAAGGGACACATGGTCTATATGCATGTGAAGAATTCAAATATTTATCAGTACCGGCCCGCATAAACAAGGTGAAAGAGTTAAAATTGGGTTTCAATTGTTTGTCGACCGGACACAGAAATCTCGAGTGTAAGTTTGGGTATTGCAGACAATGTGGGAGTAAACACAATACATTACTGCACAAGGGCATTAAAAGGCCTCAATCACCTATCGTACCCCCAGAAGAAACATCTTCATTAGGACAGAACCCTTGCCAAGCACTTCAGCAAAAATCATGACGACGTATACGTCGCAAGAAAACATACCGTACGTCTTGTTGAGCACCGCTAACATTTATATATGCAACAAGCAAGGAAGAAAACACGAATGTCACGCATTTTTAGACACGTGCTCACAAGCACATATAATCACATCAAGATTATGCAATTTGTTAGGACTTACGAAAACAAGATCAATAAATACATTGTCTGGCATAGAACAAGGCAAACAACAGGTACTAGGCCAAGCAACAACAAAGATAATGTCCAAGATAACAAACTTTTCAGACACCATTACGTGCCTTATCTTAGATCAAATCTGCACAAATCTTCCAGAAAATAATTTAGATGTGTCTCACGTAAAAATCACGTAAATACGCCTGCTCTCGTCCTGTCGATTTACTGATAAATGCAGGACTATTTTATCAATTGCTTTCTGTAGGACAAATTCAATTAAATGACAAAGATTAGATCTTACAAAAGTCAGTCTTCGGATTGATCGTCGGTGGTAATTTTCTAAATCCAAGGCTGGCACAATCAAAGGTCGTTTGTCAGTTAGTACGGAATCACCAGCTGGACAAACAGCTTGAGAAATTCTGGAATGTCGAAAATTGTTTTTCCGAGTCGTCAAATAAAAGAGCACATACAAAGGACAATAGTGAAATTCACTTTGTAAAAACCACCGAACGAGATACATACGGACGCTTTATTGTAAGCATTCCATTCAAGGACAATGCATCCGAATTAAGGAAGTCACGGGAGCTGGCAGAAAAAAGATTGATTTCATTGGAAAAACGATTGGCAAGGAAATCTGAATTGCAAGAGCAATATCGTCAATTCATTAATGAATATGAACAGCTGGGCCACATGGCAGAAATCCCAGACACAAAATTAACAGATGAAATACCACATTTTTATCTACCACATCATGCTGTGACAAAGAAAAGCAGCACCACCACAAAACTGCGAGTCGTATTCGACGGCTCTGCAAAAATGAGCTCAGGGCTCTCACTAAATGACGTTGAATACGTTGGGCCAATAGTACAGGATGAATTGTTTGAAATCCTGGTACGATTCAGGCAGCATCGCTACGTAATCTCGGCAGACATTTCAAAAATGTATCGGCAGATCAAGATTAAAGAAAACGAGCGATCATTTCAAAGGATTTTGTGGCGAGAAACCTCTTCAGAAACTATAAAGGTGTACAAACTCAATACAGTCATGTACCGGACCGCTTCAGCACCGTTCCTAGCGACACGGTGCTTGCAAGAAATTAGTGAACAGGTCAGAAAGCAGGACCCTTTAGTCTGCCAGGTCATAAATCGTGATTTTTATGTCGACGATTTATTGACAGGAATTGATAATATCGAAACTGCAAGGCAACTAAAGAAAGAACTGAGTAGTACACTATTATCATTTGGATTCGAGCTCCGCAAATGGGCATCAAATGAGCCAAAAATTCTATTAAATATTGACAACGGCACTTCAAGTCAAGAAGATGTGCCAATTCAAGCAGATAAGGACCCTAAAACATTACGGCTGCATTGGAAACCGAACAGTGATACCTTGAAATATCACGTAAACTTTGCTCACAATCGCAAGGTCACGAAACGAATGATTCTATCTATAGTCGTTCAAATCTTTGATCAGCTAGGTCTTGTCGGGACGGCAATTATTCAAGCAAAATTATTTTGCAAAAACTCTGGTCTTTCAAACTAGAGTGGGACGAATCGTTACCACAAGAAATCCACTCATCTTGGCTAGACATTTATGATCAACTGCAAAATATCAATCAAATTATAGTAGATCGTTACGTTTCCACAGAAGGATCAATTGATATAGAATATCACGACTTTTGTGATGCATCAGAAAAGGCATACGGCGCCTGTATTTATGTGTTAGCTCCATCAATAAAGAAGATGCAAGAACAGTGAAATTATTGTGTGCCAAATCACGAGTAGCTCCATTAAAAGCAACAACACTGCCCAGGCTAGAATTGCTTGGAGCAGTTTTACTGACACAATTAGTACATAAGGTTTCGCTTGCTTGCAATTTACGCATAGAACATTAGAAATGGCATTTTTGGACGGACTCAACAAGAGTCCTTGCTTGGATAAATGCTCCATCAAACAGATGGAAAACATTTGTTGTAAATCGAGTTGCAGAAATCCAGGAATTAACAAATGAAGCCTGGAATCACGTGAAATTAGCTGACAATCCAGCTGATTTAATTTCAAGAAGTCTGAATGGCTCAGAGCTACTCAAGGCTCCATTATGGTGGAATGGACCTCACTGGCTGTCCCAGCAGAAAACTACCTGGCCAGCAGAAAACAATCACACACACAAGGAGAGACCTCACTTGAACAAAGGAACACAGCCCTCACATTAGTAGCTATTGAAGCAATTAATGATGAAAAGAACCTGCAAGACACAATAGAACTTTCAAACAAGAATGATTTCAATCTATTCGAAAGATTTTATAATTATAAGATTTTATCATTTATAAGCTTAATTCGACCTACAATTTATATATTAAGATTTATAAAAAATTGCAAACGAACAAAGGAACATTCTAGGTTAAAAGAACAAATTTGCAAAAACAAGATTGATAAAACTTGCGCAGAATCAATCCTTTGAAAAGGAAATTACAGCATTGAAAAAAGGATTAGGAATATCACAGAAGAGCAACTTAATTCAATTAAATCCATTTTTAGATGACGAGGGAGAGTTGAGAGTTAAATTTTCAGCTTTGATTATTCAATACGAGCACAGACGACTACTGCATGCTGGATGCCAACTTTTACTGTTATCCCTGCGTAAGGAATATTGGATTTTATCAGCTAAAAACACGATCAAGAAAGTGTTGCGCCAATACATCACATGTTTTAAGGCTCGACCTACACAACCAATATACCTGATGGGAGAATTTACCAGCTGCAAGAATCACCCCTGCACGAGCGTTTTCTAAATGTGGAGTAGATTACGCTGGACCATTTCTCATTAAAGAGAAAACACGTTCGAAGATCTCGACAAAAGTGTATATATGTATTTTTGTTTGTTTTGCGACTAAGGCCATACGTATAGAATTAGCACACGATCTATCGATCGACGCATTTTTGAATTGTTTAAAACGATTTGTATCACGTCGCAGACTCTGCACAGACATATACTCAGACAACGGGACAAATTTTGTAGGGGCCAAAAATGAACTTTTAGACTTAAAAAACTTACTTCAAAATGATGATTTCAAAAACACGGTTAATCAATTTTTAGTTAACAAGGAAATAACTTGACACATGATTTCCCCTCATAGCCCACATTTCGGTGGCTTGTGGGAAAGCGCAGTCAAACCCGCTAAATATCATTTACGTCGTGTAGTAGGAGAAACGCGACTAACGTACGAAGAATTGTACACATTATTAACGCAAGTCGAGGCTAGTTTAAATTCTAGACCATTATCCCCATTATCTAATGATCCTAATGACCTCACCCCCTTGACTCCTGGACATTTCCTCATTGGAGACTCGCTGATGGCCATTCCACAGGCCAATGTACAGGACATCAACACGCATCGTCTTGATAGACCAGCATCTCCAAAAAATATTTCAACACTTTTGACAGCGATAGCAACGTGAATACCTGCCTGAACTTCAAAAAAGGCAGAAATGGACCAAAGAATAATTGTTGGAGTTCACGTAGTCATTTGCGCATCATACGTCTCCTCTTTGAAGGTTTGCAACCTTTTTTGGGGAAATAACCCCCTTTCTTCATTTGTTTTTCGTCCACTATAAAAACAAAATTAGGAATAAGATTATACACAAGCAGTAACTTTAATTAATACGATAAATATAACTAACCCAGTGGGTGCAGAAAAACGAACTGTAACTAAATCTTTTTGGATCTGTATATTTTATATATATATAAAGAATAAAGCATAGAGAGAAAGTAAATTGAAAGTTCTTTTTATTTAACTTACTTTTTAATTTGACTATTTTTCTTAATATATGCCTAATCTTTCCTTCCGGTTTGCACTTCTTCTTGGTATTGTTGACATTCTTGCGCGACGAGAATTCTCGCCTTGTCGACCCCTAATGCGGCACGAGTGTGGTCGTTCCAAAAAATGGTATTTTGACACTTGTGGTTGGAAGAACTTTTATTAAAATTGAATAAAAGAAGAACTGAAGTTCGAAATTTGAAAAAAAAAAAACGTCGAACTGACTCGAAAGAAAACTGCTTTGCGGAGATTTTAATAGAGAAAAAGTGAGTGAATCTTTTAAAGAAACTTGAACTAGAACTCGAACTCGAACTGGAACTGGTTGTTACTGACTGACTGAGGGTTGGGAGGCCGTACTTAGGCTTCGGTCTAGCTACCAATTGGGACCCTTTTCGCTGATTGACTACAAGTGGTCTGACGGCGACGTCGAAGAGTGGGAAAACGAATCGAGTGAGCTGATTTGTACCCGCCGATTTTCCTCAAGGAGTGAGGGTAACCTGGAGGAATACTTGCCGGAAAGTGAATTTAATCTAGACCATGTTACAAAAAAGGAACGAAGTTTTTATCTTATTCTTAACGTTGAAATTAATAAATTTGCAGAATGCTTATTTTAAATACTAATTTAAACTAAAGAAGATCAATTGAAGCCGACATCGGAATTAATAGATTTGTACTTTGTTAATTTTAAATAACATTTTTATAATAATCGGAATTAAATAATTTGGAAAATGCTTATTTTAGATAATAATAAAAGACAAAATAAGAATTAATAAGTCTGTAAATTGCTTAATATAAATAATATTGAAATTAATTTAAACTAAAGAATTTAATTTTAAAATACTTATTCTGGATAATATTTAAGGAATATTGAGTTAACATTATTTTAATTTAGCTTAAAATCTATTTTATGTTGAACTGTAGCTCATTTTAATATACAGATACATGTATCTTAATGCATAAAATAATACGCACAATGATATAATAATGATAATGTTAGTAAAAATCTTAAGTATGTAATGAGGGTGTATAGTTTAGGTAGTTTTCTCTTGTAGACGCGTGGGGATTCCAGGTGATAGAAGGATCAATCCCTATCAAAAACCTAATGCTAGGTTTTTTGCAAGTAGGCACATGGGAAATTCCAGGCGCACGCGTCTGTCTTCGATGCTACACGGGCAAGTCCCCATCATAAACTTGATGATGGGTCAGTTTATTTGAAAAAGGTCGAGCCCAATTCAGTCAGACATATGCTGAGAGTATGGAGAGGATCAATTACTAAGGACTGAACTGGAAATATTACTATGTTCCATAGTAAGTGGGGGACATATACATATATTATAGTGAAATTAATAATAAAACATAGTAATTTTACTTATTTTGTGAGCATGTCCGATGTTTACTACAGAATTTAGTAACTTTTAGTATAACCTTTTTACCCTGTGTTATAGAGCGAGATTTTAATAGAATTGTCTACATTTCATCTTAATTACTAATATTTAATGAGCTGCATTTTTATTTTTTAAAAGATCTCTACGCTATCAAATACTTTCACGAAAAAAAAAACGAACAAACGGAGGATATCGTTACTTATTTTCTGCATAGAAAAAAGTAATATGAGTATATTAAAATATTTTATTGTACCCAGCCCATCTCGAAGCATTTACAAGGCAAATTCAGTTTCGTTGTAAGCACAGTATACAGGTAATGCGCTTTATGAAAGTAAATGAACATTTCGCATCATTAAAAAATATTCTTAATCTACCCCTGTATACATTTTTTCTCCTTTCTTTCCTCCATGCTTCCTTTAAGACAGCTCAAAACATTCGAGCTACGCCTATATACGTACATGTATATACACACAGCCAGTCAAACTCAGTTCTACAAAGGTGCATATACATATATACACCCGTAGTAGTATTCGACAAAACCCGTAGACCTTCTCGGCAGGGCTTTATTAAAAATTGAGGATGCAATGTACCTCGGCTCGTAGTGCGCGAGCCCTTAAATAAGGAAGAAGAGGAAAGAGAGCAGGCCCGTCTTTCGCGTTTTCTCGCAGGCGAGCCTACGTTAAAGCCATGGAGGGTTTGGCGCTGGAGCAAGCTCCCAAAAAGGCTTTTCATAGAGAAACCGAGGGAGAGGGACGCGCACCACAACGAAAATCTCGTGGCGGCTTTTCTTCTCCTTTCCCTCTCTCTCTCTCTCTCTCTCTCTCTCTCACTCGCAACCGCGCGCCAGGTAATTCCAATTAATGGTAATCCATTTTATGCCTTCTACCAACTGGGGCGCACGCGGCGGCGGTAGCGGTGGTTGTGTTTTATTCGAGATTGATTAAAATTAAATTGTAATAAATGTGACGGTTGCTCGAGGCCTGCTTTTATTGCCGCACGTGAATGGAATCGCTTCCGCGTTTTTATTTTTTCCGTTTTTCTTTTCCTGCATGCGGTCTACGATTTTTCGGGTTCGGTGAATTTATCATAGGGGAATTTATTTTAATTGCGTCGAATTGAATACATTTGCAAGGGTGCTTTAACGGTTAGGGAATATTTTTCTTTTGATTATCAAATTACGAAGTCGCTTAACAAAATTGCATCTCTTTTCAGAAATATTTCATTTTTTTTAAACGGCGCTTAGAAGTAGTCACAAATTAGAATCTCGCGCAGCTCAACCTAGATCCGCTCCCCAAACCCGTATAAATACGAAAAAAATAGAAAAAATTCAAACATAAAATAGAGATTACAAGGGAATCCAGTTCGCGCTAATTAAATTATCACAGAGCGCGAGCTTCTCGCTCTCCTCCATTTCGCTCGCATGTTTGACTTCCAAATTATATGGCGTCCAGGCTCACTCTCGCCGGCACAAAAAGCGTTCGAGCACTCGGAAAAAGAGTCAATGATAGAGATAGAGGGAGAGGCCAAAATAAAAGGTTATATAAGACGAAAAGGGAAAAGACTTTCCGCTGCGTACGATATCGCCGGAATCATCCACTCGGGCGGCGCGCATAAAAACTTGCGGACCTCGTCTCTCTACTCCCTCCCTCTCTCTCTTTCTCTCTCTCTCGCTCTCTCTCTGTCGAGCAAACAGAAACTTAAGACTCGGTTGCGCGGCCGGCTCGGCGGCGTCTTGATTGAGGCGGGAAAGGACAGCTGAAATTAAAAGCATTTCAGCAAGACGCAATTAGCGTCACAAAGGAGGCTCTCCTACCGACGAGCTACGGTGCGTTTTATATATATATACACATAGAACCATGCGGGAGGAGCGAGTGAGCGAGCGAAGGGAAGCCGCTTGCTGCCTATAGCGCTCGCGCGATTCACGCTGAGCTACGCCGTTTAATTGCCGGCGAATTATAAATTGCGCGAGAGGCTCCCTCATTTTACCTACCCCTCTAGTCGGTATGTATACGACTCGATCTGCTGCTGCTTTGGCTGCTGCTGCTGCTGCTGTCGCACAAGTCGCGCGGTTACCCCGGGCTCTGTTATTTCACCTGCATTAGAATTCCTTTAGCGGTTTGCATTTGCGGGATATTTCTTGCGGGGAAAGAAGACGAGATGATCGCTAAGTGTGCGTACCTACGACGATAGACTATAATTATTGCCTCGCATTCAAATCGTTATCAATGAACGAAATTTCAATATAATAATGCATTAGTTCGATAATTTATTATACTTGTAAGCGCCTAAATATAGTCATATTAATCGATACACTTACACGAAGATTACTCTGTTGTAGTAGACCACTACATTATAGATATACATTAATCGTAATTATATAATTGCAATCTATAATTATAAACTAATCATATAAAATGATAAAATTGCCCCTGTGGTAATCGCCAAGCTACAAAGCTTCCTCACGGCTCTTCTCGCTGCATCGCAACCAGCCACACACCCGCGCAACACTGCGCAGAAAGCGCAAATAGTCAAGGGCCGAGCTCCCAACCCTTCCTCTCTGCACTTTTCGCGAGACATCGAGCAAATACATAGTCCTCCTCGACGGAGTATATACCGTGGATATATACAGAGCAAGTCCCGGTATCTGTTCAGCGCGGCTTCTCTCCAATGGGACCGACGACCTCGAGCACAAGTCCACACACACACGCGCACACTGCCGCGCCGCGCGAGAACGCGTACGCGTTCAGGGACGCCTTGGAGGCTCAAAAAGGGACGACCTCCCGCGGGCATACATTCCCTCTCTCTCTCTTTCTCTCTCTCTCTCTCTCTCTCTCTCTCGTCGCCGCCTCGTTTGTGTCCCTCGACCTAGCTTCTCGTAAATCGCTCGCTCTCTCTCTCTCTCTCTCTCTCTCTCTCTCTCTCTCGGTCTCCTTGTCATCGGAATGTCGCGTGTCAAATCTCCGATGTCAACGCCGCCGCCGAAGCCGCGGGCGCTCGCCGCGCAGCGGGCATTCTCTCTCTCTCTCTCTCTCTCTCTCTCTCTCTCTCTCTCTCTCTCTCTCTCTGTTATTGCCGCGCGTCGAGTCGCGCGGTGTACGACATCGTGTATATATATATACAAGCGCGTTGTACGTAGGTGAGGCCCGACCAAAGAGAATATATATGCTTGCACGCCTACGATGTATGAAACGGGTAGTTTTTTTATTTTTTTAACTTTGCCGCGCGACTTCGTGTCGTTGCGCGGGGGATGTGCGATATGGAAGTTGTGCGCTCGCGCGAGTGACTTATAGACTATACGAGCTGATTCCGTTTCGTTAATGCGGCGTGCGCTTAGCTGTTTCATTTTTTTTTTCTGTTATGAATGGAATTGTACGGCCTGACCGATGATGCAGGATGTGGTTAAGAAAGGACAGTGTATGTAAATCGCGTTAAAATTCACCATCGCCTCCATAAAGTTTCTTCCACACTGAATCACGTATGTCCATCATTTAATATTCCTTAAAAATCTAAGCCACTATATTGTCGGTTCAGGAATGCGTGAATTATTTTCTGCCTATCAGCGTGTAGTTTGCCTTACGGAAGATTCAACAATAGCCAAGCACGAGATTAAAATTATGATCCACTGTGTAGTTAAAGGTGCACGTAAGGAGTGCCGTTGCACACTCTTTACCTTTAACTTTATCGAGCTTAAACTACGTAACTACAATGGAGCTTCGAACACATTCGTATTTCATTTTCGATAAAAATGTCTTTATACGGTGTATACGTGTATATATATGTGTGTGTACGTACACGCCAAATAGCGTATAAGCAAAAGGAGAGAAGAGACAAACAAAAAAGGGGGAGGTGGGGTGTAGAGCAACGGTGGTACAGCTCATATCCACGCGTATCTGTGTCTACGCGTGCCTGCATGTACAATCCTATATAGCTCTGTTATTCTCACGTGGAATGTGTGTGTGCGAGTGGATTTTCTCGCATGTGATTATCTCGGAGTGTGTGTGAGAGAGAGAAGTAGAGTGTAGACATAGTAAGAGAGAGAGAGAGAGAGAGAGAGAGAGAGAGAGAGAGAGAGAGCAAAGTTTGCATAGTTAATCGTGCACTCTTATGTGTATACGTTTCAACATGTGCATGGTCTCCATGCCTGTGCGGCTCGTGGAGTATGTATACGTGTGCTTTAGGGTAGGTAACTTATGCGCACTGGAATTTATGGTTTCGCGTGCCGTGGCGCACTGGGCGAGTGCTCGATAAACGGCCTCTGCTTAGTCTCTCTCTCTCTCTCTCTCTCTCTCTCTCTCTCTCTCTCTCTCTATCCCTCTCACACATTGTTTTGCGAGAGAAGAAGATAGAAAGAGATACATCGCGTGCGCCGCGAGAATTATTTTCCTGGATTTCGCGTCATTTCGCGTAGGCTTCGGAGACCTGTATAAACAATATCGAGAGAGAGAGAGAGAGAGAGAGAGAGAGTGTGTGAGAGAGAGAGAGAGGGAGAGAGAGAGAGAGAGAATGTAAGAGATCTTATGAGCATCTACTACACGCGTACTAAATCGCACTCCGAAATACGAGATATTCTAATTCTAAGTCTGTTTAATGTAGCGCTTCATTTCAAACCCTATAATTTCTGCCTTATAATAATAGTAAGAAAGTAGAAAAGGTATAAGAAATTCTTCGTTTAAAAGTCCCTTATCGCTATTTCATGATGCCTAATTACATCATCAAAGTTCATAATCCATGCGGGAACCTTTAGCTCACACTGCAGTGTCTTCATGTTCTCCATATCACTACAAAACGCCTAAAGCAGAAACTACAAATAACCTCATTATCTGACAAATTTATATCTCTAGAGCATATCATTCAAAGGCTGGAACTATACAATATAAATATTACATGTTTTTGAACAATGTATATAAATGGACATAATAATAATATTCCAAGTCACCATGACCGATCACCTCATCTCATAAATACTATTAATATACAAACGAAACAAAAAAAAAAGCCCAATCTCATTACGATCCAGATCACTCAAAGCTCCCGGCGATAACGAAATAACGGAAACGTATTACAGCGCCGCGGCGTCGCATTAATTCGCGGGCAATAAGAAAAAAAAAGAAACGCCCTATACCTCCGTCCTTTCCTTTTTTTTTTCATCCTCTTGTCAATGTTTCAGTAAAATTACCTCGTCATGTTATGCCGCGGGGGAATTAGCCTAATGCACGAAACACGCGGCAGCAGCCCCCAATCCATCACTCTCCGCACGAGCCGACGCCATCCCGCGTACGTCAATCGCGTCGTTCTCCCCCGTCGTATAATCGCCGGGGCGGCTTGTGTGTGTATGTCGCGCTCTCGCGCGCATTCCCATATCATTTGCGTACCGAAATTTATGAAGGCGCACGCGCGTTTGACTGTATAGACGCGCTATACCCTGTCTCAGCGTCTCTCTTTGCTTTTGCCGAAATTCGAATGCAAAATTGAGCTGCTGTATGTTCGTATATGAGTATCGCTGGCGTATCGTGACATTAAAAAGTTCATTGGCGTTGACAAGGGATTTAGCATATATACGGTTGTGGATATAAGTAAGGTGTAGCTTTTGCGAGAGTTACGTTTTGAATTCGAATATTCATACTTTATTGCTTTTTCATTTTAGAAAAATCTTTTTGGGTATAGGTAGTCCAGGACTCTGAGAATTTGAAAATACACGAATAGCTGGTAAATTGTTTTTATTTACTTCGAAAGTAAAAGCTGTGGCGTACTAAATAACGCCGCAGCGGCGCTGTGCTTATCGAAACTTTTCCTTATCTTCCAAACTGAAGTTTGGATGAAAAAAATGATTTCACAGCTCAAAGCCGCAGCACTTCCCCAAACTTTGTTATCAACTTTTACCACCATCATTTTTTCGCCACCCACACACTGCATGCCAGCACAGGTTTGAAGTATAACGCTTAAAAAAAAATATTATGGAATCTCAGCTCTCTCTCGCTTCCTTCAACCGCGGCTCATATAAAACTGTCCAAAAAAAGGGGGTGGGAGGCGGAGAAAAAGGAAAAAGGCAGGAGATAGAATTATAACTCCAGAGCTCTAGAGCTCGAAATGCTTTTCGTTACATTATCGCGTATTCTTTGCGCGTCTACTTTTTTTTCCTCTTTGTAGCCCCGCGAAATTTTTAATCCAGCCGGTGGTGTTTTCTCGCTATAGAGCCGTGCGCGCGCCCAGCGCAGCATGGAAAACTTTCAGCCGCCGAGGGTATATATGGAGAACACAGAGCTGGCCAGGGGAACGGAAAAGCTTCTCGCGCTCGCACTCGCTGCGTATAGAGCAATAGAGAGACAGAGAGACAGAAAGGAGAAAACAGGAAGAGAGAGAGAGAGAGAGAGAGAGAGAGAAAGGTGCACCAGCGGCAGCGGCTTTTCCGCGCTCGCGCAAGCCACGGACGATTTTTATGGCCGTAGCGCGCGACGTATAAGCAGGGCCCATCTGTTAGTAATTTGTAAGGCGAGTCGGGGCAATTAAAAGTTTGATGCGAGCATTAAACTCGTCGGGTTATAAAACGAGGAGGGGGAGGGGAGAGGGTGTGTGTGCGCGTATACAGAGAGAGAGAAAGAGTGCAGCAGCAGCAGCAGCACACAGAAAGGGGCGAAAAAAAAGAGAGGAGAATTAACAAAAGACCAAAAACAGGGGGAAAAAAGTGGGAGAATCTGAGGCCGGGGGTGGGGCGAGAGGGAAAAAAATGAAAAGCGCAAGAGAAATCTAGGGCGTAAATAGAAGATGGTATTCTGCGCGAGGCGCACGGCTATATAGGCATGTTTCATCATTGTTCACGGTAATGAGTGATAAAAATATTATTTTTAAGGATTTCACATTTCTCTTTTACATTTTAAAATGCGATACTTGCTCGCTGCTGGCTCCGAGTTTTTCAAGGATGACTATTTGCATACGTTATTGAAATATGAATTTTAAAAGAGCTGCTGTAATTCATGTTGATTAAGTTCTAACAGGGTTAAATGAAGCTCACATGCACGTACAATGAACTTTTAGCTATAAAATTTATTTCATTCTTTGTTGCCAAATATTCTTTGTAAATAAAAGCCATCGAAGTATTCCGTTTTGTTAAATAGAAAACTGTACGTATTTTTGCTGTGCAGTTTAACTACAAGGTCATTTATTACAGAGATAAAACCATTTTTATACCTTTTAAACGTAATAAATATTCTTTTACATGATGAAACATAGATGCGTCTATAAAAATGGAAAGCTTACAGATAAGTTCTCTTTTAATAAAAAAATTTAGTAACATGAACAAATCATTTTATTATAGTTATACCATAACGTTATCAATTAAATCATATTTTCAAAGTTGTATTAGACCTGCTTGCACAATAAATAAATAAATAAATAAATTAAATCATTTTATACTAAAAAATTTTATTTTGAAAAAGCTGTTACAAGAAAACATTGAAAGCCATTCCTGATCGCGAGCAAAATGTCACAATCACACCAATAAAGGGATTATTAATTCATGAATGCGGAAACGTTGACACCGAAACAATCGCTCAGCGCAACAGAAAGAGAGCGCGAACGCGTGTGCGCACATAAACGAAAGTACATTTAAATACGTTACCAACAACCAGACCGTTGCACTAATATTCCCATAAATCACGGCGCGACACACCCCCGCGCAATCTTCCGCCAACGCGCGCGCGCGCGAGAGAGAGAGAGAGAGAGAGAGAGAGAGAGAGAAAGGAGCTGCGTGCGCGCCACGACGACGACGACGACCCACGTTTACGGCGTTTATCGCAAAAAATCTACAGGGGCCAGCTGGTATATCGGATATAAAGCCAAAACACGTCCATTTTCCGAAAAAATAAAAAAAAAAAAAGAGGAAGAGAAAGAGACGCGCGGATCAGAGAGTTCTGATAGGCCGAAAGAAAATCCCGTGGCCCCGTGGAATTTCGCGTAAATCGAGGCACGCATGCGGCGGCGACGCGGCTCGGTACGGCGTAGATAGAGAGAGAGAGAGAGAGCGGCCGGTGCACCGGCCATAAAACACGCAGCTCTCGCAGCGTGCGCGCTCGGGGACTATCTTTATGAAATATTTTTATTGCCTCGCGAGAGCGAAAAAACGAGAGTATAAGGGTGACTCTCTCGTCGCGAGCTGAATAATTGATTTAAAAGGAGATCGCGCCCGAGCGGCCTTTCTCTTCTATGGAGACTCTCTCTCTCTCGTTCTCTTTCGCCTCGGCGATTCGGCCCGGAGACTCGATTTGCGACGTCTGGAGATGCGTGTGCGGACTTCGAGCGACAACTTAGTAAGTAAGTTTATACCTTATCCTCCCTCGTACTTCCCTTTTTCTTATATACCCTCCTTTCTCACGAGTCTCTGTCTCTCTGTTCTCGTACCTTTTAAAGCACTCACTTTTCCTCTCTCCTTTTACTTTATTTAGGATTAAGTGCCTTTATTCCAACAGTATCGTGCTATGAATTGAGTGACCGGTCCGATTGGTGCATAGCCATTCATATTTCATCACGTCGTGTGATTTGTTTAATACAATTGATTAATTAGCTCTACGAATCCCGCGTTGCTCTTAATGTAAAAATGTTCTTGCTCTATAAAAATATTATGTCAGAAAATAATCTTGATTATATTGATTGTATTAAAAACAGGTTAGGTTACAAAATTATTGAAGCCATTAAAAATTTATAATACTAACCATGTATATTCTTTGAATGACATTAGCAAGTTTTTGGAATAAATTATAGTATGATTTTCCTTTCTCGAAATTATTTTTAAATTTAATAAATTTAATAACCTAGTACAATCTTCAAACACTTTTTCTTAATTCAGCATAAGAATAACTTTCAAGAATTTTCTTTAAACTTATAACCGTAACAACTGATGATATAGTAAGCGGACGAAATGCCAAAGTAAATTGATGAAGCGTATTATTTTAAGTAAATTAAGAGTGTTCAAGTAGGAAAGCAATCTTTCAAGTAATTGATGATTGGAAAGAAAAAAAAAGTTCTTAGAAAGTATAATTAATAACGATAATCGACCATTCAGAGTTAATCAGAGGAAAGTGATTACAATTTTCTTGTTCTTTTTAACGTCTAGACGGCGAATTTCGTCGTCGTTGTCAGGAATGAAATTAACTGAAGGTTCCGATAAGATACACAATAATGGCGTTTTAATTATTACCGCAATTATCTACTACCTCACAGTAAATTGTGGAAAATTAATTAAAATTAAATCGATTTAAATATTTACTGTAATTTTATACGTTATATAAAATAATTTGGCGTGCATCTTAGAGGAAAAGTTAAAAAATAATTTTAGTCTCAATATGGATATAAAAATGAAACATTAATTTATTTGTACAATACTACAAATATGTAAAATGTGTAAATTATTTATAAATATTTTAAAGCCAATTAAATAGAAACTGACAGCATTTCAAACAAATCTTAGTTCAGTAAATAAACACGACAGCATCAAACTAATCCCCATAATTGTTTTCGATTGCCCACCTACATTTTTCCAGTCTCCAGTTTCTTCCCCTTATCAAAACATCTCACCGAGAGATTTCTTAATTTTTTTCTGAGCCCGCCAACCGCTTATCCGATGTACCAGTTAATTTTCGCTACTCTTTCTTCCCTTCGTCCTCTCTCATATTCTCTCTCTCTCTCTCTCTCTCTCTCTCCAACTTCCGATCCAGGAAATACTCTTCTCCCGATCAGGGTGAAAGCCGCCCCGAGGTTTCGAGGAAATCCAATGAAACGGAGTTAATTACTCGTTTCGCTCGGCAACCAGCTATCACGCCTATCCAGTGAACCTCAGTCGATTATGACGAGACCTCCGACTAATCCGATTTGAGGTGCGATTCATCGCTTCGATGGGAAAACACATTTTCCACGATATATAAACCTGCGATGGCGGGGACCGCGAGTAAACTGACTTGGGTACATTCGCGGATGCCGCAGAAGATGGTCCGGGAGGATTTCCTCGAGATGCGGAAATGTCTTAAACTCGTTTTATGCTGTCATGGATCATCCGAGAATCGATCGAGCGCGGGGTGATCGATTTCAAATAACAGGATTTCAGTATTACTTTAACTGTTTACGAGATATTTAATTGAACGCGTAGCTGCGCGATGTAGTTTTTTTTTGTCTTTTACGACTCACCAAATCGCTTTTGTAGAAAATTGAAAAATTTCCTCTTTCTCGTCTTTTCCTTATATACTCGTATCAAAAAATTTCCCTTTATCACGAGGTACAGCCCTGATTTTCTTCCAGAGAAAGCCATTACCGGGTCCGCGCGCTCGTAAAAAAGTCATGCTGTTTGATTTGGAATTTCACACCAGCATCGTTGTCGACTCGTGCTGTCAATGTGTATATACAGGGATTTGTAAGCCCCTATCCTCTTCCCCGACATATTGGCATTGAAATAAGTGCCGCTCCGTATATCAATGCGTTCTCTCGGCATGTGTCGACTTACCCTCATTCCTTCAGAAGGCATTTCGTACTTCTTCTCTCCGTATATCGTAAACAAGTCAACTTTTATTAGAATTAAGGACCGCGTCTTTTTCCTCCTATGGGACTGGAAAAGAAGACTTTCGACCTTTGACTACGTACGGCACATAAATCGTATTGTTAGGGAAAATTTCTTAACGATACATTTGAATAGAGAATTACTATGCTAAACGCGATTGTCTCGTTGATTTGTCCCGAGCCCGTATGCGCATCGTGTGGCTTTGGTCTATTAATGAACGCGCTAGTAAAAAACACATTTGACGATTTGTATGAAACATTGTATTTTATGGGCTTGTACATTCCCAAGGCTGATAATTACCTTAAAAATAAACTCTTTTAATTTTCTAAAACTTTGGTTACTTTGGTTTCCTTTGCAATAAAAGTCTGAATATATTACACACTGCGAAAAATTATTCTCTACTTACAAAAGAAATTTTCAGTTATTTAGACGCGCTGGCAATTTTTCCGTAAAAACCGGCGTATAATTGAAGCATTCACTTTCACCACGTAATAGCCAGGACCACAATGCATTCCCTTGCGCGCATCATCGCGAGAATAATTGAATTATCGCGTTCGCATAGAGAAATATATATCCGCATTCGCGAAACGCGTGCGAGGGAAAGTATAAGAGGGACGTGCGGCAGAGGGGCACACACACACATACAGAGCGTCAATGGCAGGCGTATCAGGTATACGGACTCACAACCGATTCCCCCCATATAAACAAGCCGGAACCGTTAATCAACGAATTAGCCGTTCGATCCCACCCTAGAAACACCCCACTGCTTATATATATAGAACAGTAATATACATATATCCATATCGGCGTAATTCGCGTCTGTGGTATATAATACACTGCAGGCGCGCTACTCTCCGTGCAGAATATTGCGATCTCGTAATACGGACACGCCCATGTAGAAGGACCCTGCAGTACTCGCATATGTGCTTGTGTGTGGGTGTGTATTTGTGGGTGAGTACGCATGTCTTATACGCTTGGCATTGGGAGCTGGTAGAGCTTCATACCCGTGTCCCCAAATGGAGCTAATTCGTCCTAGTACTGCGGAGTATACATATGTGTGCAGTGTGTGTATGTGCGCGAGCACGACTCGACGACGACTTGTCTCTTGACACCCGCACGCGTTCGTCTCTCGCGCTATTACGTGCGAGAATTTATCCCAGGAGAGTGAGAGTGAGAAAGAGAGGGGGGGGGGGAGATGGAGGGAGTGGAGATAGAAAGAAATCGATAGGTGGTACGTTACAGTTTTTACGTTGTTGATATAAGAATTGTTGGCTTTGTGACCCATTGATCTGGTTTTTTCCTATATATTAGTGCAAGTGTGCAGTTTATTGTAGTATAAAAGCTATTAAAATACCTTGTACTTATCTCAAAATGCTTATGAGTTGGAATTATGTTAATAATCAGCTTATAAGGATTAATGATCAAACGTTCATGAAATACCATATGATTGCCAACTAACAGCATTTTTAATCAGAAGAGTATTTTAGAGGATAAATTGGTGATCTTCCCAAGCATATATAATTATCTTTATAGTAGAAGAAACTTTCGAGTCACCATCTTAACGAGCAGAAAGAAACAATTTTAATTAACTCTGCTGCATTTCTCTATACAAGAGAATTAAAACTGAAGATTATTTCATTCAACGCATGATTAAAATAACTCATCAGTAATTTATGAGAATTAACTGCCAAACCAATCATCACATGGGTCTCATCTTCATTCAGTTCAACGAAAAATGTCCACCAATTATTATTTTCAAAATACCGAAATAAATATAATAACGAGGTATTTTCGAAATTATAATTGGCATACGATACAAAATCATTTATTAATAATAAAAAACAATTAAAAAAGTGTCGTTAAAAAGTATTTTTTCCATAAAATAAACGAAGCACCAATACCTTCTCATCTGAACCAAATTGAATTCCATATATACAAAATATATATAAAAGCAGTTTGATGAAAAGCAGAGCCAAAATGCAGCCTACACGCATACAAACACATCCCCGAGTGTACCAGGGTCCCGACTAAAAGGAGTACACGAGTAAATAGAGGGCCACAATAATGCAAGAACAGAGACAGGACATACCGCACAGGGGCAAAAAGAGAGCCGGAGAGCTATAGAAAGTGACGAGAAAGAGGGTCTCTCTCTCTCTATATATATATATATATATATAGTATTGGCGCTGCGATGGTGGTGGCTGCCTCGGGTCGGCAAAGTACAAATTAGATTATGCGCGAGAGCGCGGTGGTGTCGCCGCGGGGGGTGCCTGCACACACCAGCTCTTCTCTCGCCCTGTACACCACCAGTGCTGGAAAAGTTAGCCCCACGACAGAGAGCGAGACAGAGAGAGAGAGAGAGAGAGAGAGAGAGAGAGAGAGAGAGAGAGAGAGAGATAGCGTCTGAGAGGTTGCGTGCAGCAGCAGTGGGTACCGCGGCGCTTCACCTCCTTGTGACCCATCATCGCACTGCGTCTCCGTCCCTCTCTCTAGTTCTCGCTCTTTCTCTTCATATACTGTGGCTGCGCCGGCAGGATACTTCGCGACTCTCCCGAGACCATCTATTTTTCTCTTTCTCACTACCACCCGCACTTGCTCTTTCTCTCCCTTTGCGTCTGTGTATATACGAGACACCAACTGATTCCACTGAGGGGAATATTTCAATATTTACTTAAAAGCACACACGGAGCTCGCTCTGAGCGCGAAAACCAAAATTTATGCATTTTATGCCGACCGGAGGCATATATACTACCATACTCTGTACGTACACGTACGTGCTTTTTTTCGGTCTCTTTCCTTTTTTGGTGGGTAAAGGTATATGCGGACGTGTGTAGGTATATGGCCTCTTTCCCTGCCCCTTATACTTATGCCTTGGAGATGTATCGCATCGCGTCGTCGAGCAGACGCCTTCGAATATTGTTTTTCCTTTTCCTTTTTCAAAACTCCCCTAGCGATGTCGATGCATATATGTATACCTTTGATGATGTTTAGCCTGTGCAGATAAGATTAAGAGAGGGAAATAGAAAATGGGGTTCTCGAATGATCGAACGAAATTTCAATATAGCTTCGGTGATATTGGTCATTGATATAGTTTTTTTAGCTTGAATTGTAATGAGAGTGATAGTGAGTAGCATATATATATTAGTTCCGATTATCGATTTACTTTGTTATAATGCATCTTGCTCTACTCCTTTGATACCGATTGTGAGTTACGCTGATAAAGTAAATATTTTAATTTACAAAACTTAATTTATAAACTTTACATTACACGATCGCAAATCCAAAATTTGTATTCCATAGTTAGTACATTAACGAACAACTACACCACTTCCAACCAAACTGAAGATCTAACGCATTACGAATGTCTACAGGCAAGTTGCTAAGGACCAAGAAAGAATGGAAGACATTTAAAACAGTAAGTTGGGTAGAGTATAGGTCGGTGAAAAAATATGAGATAGGCCCGCCGGCTGGCGATCGATAAAGAGCGAGCTCGGGACATTCGTCAGGTGGAACCTTATAGAAAAACCCGGGGAACTTGACCTCGGGCCCTCTCTCCTCGTCGCTCTTCATCGTTCCCCTCGTTTTCCAACTATATACGCGTCGCGCACTCGTTCTTCCTCCGTGCACATCTCCCCCACGCAGAGACTCGCTGTGCATCCCTTTGTCCTCTTCCCTTATATCAAGTCGTTCTCGTCACCCAACCCCCCGCGATGGGGTCGCGAGTTATTCGCTCTCGCCATAAAACTCTTTGAGGGATCGCGACCTACTTGAGAGACAATGGAAAGTCATTCGTCATCCTTTGCTTTTTCGCGGGCATGGGGGGGTTTCGACGAGCTGTGCCGTGCCCTCGGTGTATATCTCGTTCTGTCTGACTTCTTCTGTGCTGCTGTTAGTGAGGACCTGACGCGTAATTAAATTTTCACGGGGTCGAGCGAGCACATTTGCATGTTCGGCAACGTACTGCGATCGATATAAGTTTGGCTCTTTTTAGAAACAGGGGAGGGGATCCGCTTGAAGGATGGTTCGGTTTTTTCATCTACTCGATGATGCCTTGAGTATTGTTCTAAATTAAAGGAGGATGATTTAGGATGAGTAAACTTTGTTTTTTTTTTTTCTTTTTTGCACTTGAAAATTCCGTTGGTGCGCGTGGGGAAATTAATGTTTCTTTACTTTATTGATTTGCGGGTATATACTTGAGATTTGTCAGTGTCAGAAGCACTGCGTATACTTTTTGAACGTGACTAATTTGATATAATTTGAGTATGTGCTTTGAACATTTGATAACGCGACGAGATAAATACAATGGCATGAAAAGAGGATGAACAAAATAGGCTTAAATGTGGAAAAAACGACAGTCGCTTTAATCATGGGCTCGCAGTGATGATATCTTGCGGTACCATCTGTTTGGTCAACCTACCCTTCACAATCTAAAAAAGTATCCGACTATTTACCACCCTTTTATCTAAACTTGAATCTGAGCCGAAAAAATGGTCTGAACGTAGTTGAAAATAGAAGAATAAAGACATTTTAGTTGCTACATATACTCAAGTTTGATTGTTTATCATATGTTTAAAGATAAATACCATTATTTAGATAAATACCAATATTCATTCTACAATGTACCTATACTTCATCATAGTCAATTAATAATCATTTTAGTTTTTCAAATATTATAGCAGGTCCTATTCATTATTGTTATTTTCAAATCGATTAATTTTTAGCATAATAGCTTACTAAAAGAAGCTTTATCATGCCTTTAAAATAAGATCAGCTCATTTATATTCCTGCATTTGTCTGAGATATGCCAAAGACACAGCCTAATCCCGAAGCCCTTTAGATTTGACGTATGTGGACTAATGCTATTATTGAAATATTCCAGATTTGATTACTCGCATATAAAATGAAGTCATCAATCGCAAAGGAATAAGAACTTCGTGTATTAATAATCCAGCTTTTACCAACAAAAACCAAAAACTTTCCACGCACTTTTCATCAAACCACGCAAATATCGCTTAGCCTCTTTTTCTTCCAATATATAATACCATTTCCACCGTCGAAATGAATTTTGTCTCAGGTTCGGCAAAAATTACACGTCGAGGCCGAGCCGAGGACGTCCAATATGTGTTTTTATACACGGCCGCCAGTTTCGACCGACTTTCGGTCCTCCTACATATACACACTTTCTTCCTTCCACATGTACATAGACATACGTTGGCACACATGTGTAACGCACAGCGGCGATAACTCCATTCCCGTATTCCCTCTCTCGCGCCCTCGGATTATTGACGCGGGACTGACGGTCGGAGGGCGGACCGTGAAATATCGCGCGGACGTGACACATACACACACACACACACACACACGCATACGCACGTATGTATCCACACGAGAGAGCGAGAGAGAGAGAGAGAGAGAGAGAGAGGCGAGCACGGGTCAGCCCCTGGGGTCATCACCGATCCGATCGGAACACGCCGAGCTATTAACCTCCGTGCAGCTGAACTTCTCTCTCTCTCTCTCTCTCTCTCTCTCTCTCTCTCTCTCTCTCTCGTTTTCTCTTGCGATAGAACCCGTGGTCTGCGCGCGGCGGGTCTTTAAATAATGAAACTGACGGCGCCGTGAGGATATTCGCCTCTTCCTTTTATATACGCGACATTGCTTTTAACGCTGATGATGCGTGCTTCGCTATATATTATGCATTCCCGTGTGTTCCAAGATTGATCGCTTTGTAATACAAGATGCATATATTTTGTCGTGGAAATTAGATAGGTTATATCCAAGAATGCACTACGTTGGACTTTTTGTTTAAAGGCTTGATTTCATTTTAGCTGGATTGAATCGAACTTTTGGATCCACCAAATATTGAAGGAACTGCTTGGGCAAAACTGATTGTTAACCCATCGTCGTATTTACTCTTTCTGTGATTAATTAGAATCTTTATTATAATTTATTATACTGATTTCTGTTCGATGTCAATACACACATTGTAATATTCTGTGTTAGAGTTTAGATCGTGTGATTATTTCGTACACGTAAGCATTTTCGAGACTTTGAGTTGTCGAGCGTTCTTAAATAATGAAACGGCAAGGCGCGCGTAATTGTGCGTGACATCGTTTTACCAAATTGTGATGCACACGAAGCTGTTTGTCTGCACATGCACCAGCGTGAAATATATACAGTAACGCGCGTGAATGTGCGTCTGCGTTCCAAAAGGTATTTTAGTCGATCGCGTGATTATATTACGCGATGACTGTGTAATTTTTTTTCGTGCGCCATTGATCCCGCGTTACTTGGGTATACTGCTATTACTTTAGTATGGCTGACGTTTGATTGATTTATTTATAATTGCTCTACAATCAGTGATATTTGCCGGGGGTGCGGCCATTCTCTCCTGTGGGGCAAAACGCAAATTGAAATTTTCGTTTAATGAACTAATTTGGTATCGACATTGTAGTTGCGCGTATGTTTTAATTAATTTTCTGTATAAATCGATTGTTATAAATTTGTATTTTCATTTGAAATGTGGAATGTATTGTGAGTGCCTATAATAATTTATAGCCCGCAACATCTATTTAGATGATAATTGGAGATTTGAAAATAGTAATTATTCATTGTATATCTTTCTTTTTAACCAACTCACATTATGTCATTGTTATACACCAATGCATGAAATAAATAATATATTCCGTAATACAATTTCTCACCAAATATATAAAGTCTTTCTCTCAAAGAACACCAGAAGAGAAATGCAACGGAGTAAGACGTATAATCTGCATTAAAAATTGCCAGGGCAAACCAAGAAGGCAAAAGCCAGAAAAAGCCGGCTGAAGAACAAGCGAAACGAAAAAAGAACCAAGTGAAAAAATCGGGCCGCGTTTATCGCGGGCGTAAGATCGAAAGCTCGGACAACACACGCTCTCTCGGCCACTCGTGCGGTGCAATTTTGCAGGAGGGCGCGCTAGTTAAAGCCTTAGCGAGCGCATACACACACACACACGTATAGATATGCGCGCTTCTCTCCCTTTCGCGTCCACCTAGCACTACGCGTATATTATTTCTTCTTTCTCTCTCTCTTTGGCTGTGGAGCTTTGTTTCTTTGGTGTAGAGCGCGATGCACGCACAGAGGGCGAAAGCGCGCGGTCGGTCGCAAAAGGCAGCCGCCAGTGTAATTTGAGCGTCTGAAGCCATCGCTAGTAGTCGTAGACCGTAGGAGGAGGGACTCACTTGGACGCATATATATGAGAGAGAGAGTGTATATATCGCAAGTATAGCGTTATATGGCGATACGTCACGAGAGTTTCGCATCGGTTTACAAAAGGCCGAGGCCTCACCCATACCTGCACACACACACAAGCGTCTAGCTTGATCGGATATGTGTATGTATGTGTGTGTGTGTGTGTGTAGCAATGGGGTGAAAAAAGGCGGTCTATCCGACCACCACTATCGCTATATACATCTCGGCCTCGAGGTTCTACTCTCAACGTTATTATGTCGCTATTACGTATTACGTGCAAATTGCCGGCTCCCGTTTCCTCTTATGTTTGTATACACACTGGCTTGCGCTCCTATAACTTCGCCATGCGATGGACGAGATATATAAGGATATTAAAGGCATCCCTCTCAAAGAGTTGAAAATTGATATGGGAATCGTCTCAATTTTACATAAAGCTTTATGAATATACTCTTTTGAAAATATCATCGACTTATCCCATTTAATCCTCGATACATACTTACGTCAAAGCTTCATCTATAAAGTATTCTACATTTTATATGCTTAACAAATTATTTTAATTTTTGAAATTCTTTGTCATCGTTATCATTTGAAAATTAATTTATAAATATACTAAGGTAGTAGACGCTACATGATTTCTAAAGAATTATTATCAGTAATATTTATATATGTTTATTCCAAAATAAATGTATTATGTTACTTATTCATAAAAAACTCTTTTTAATTTCAAAACATGCGTACAATGCAGAGTTTATAATCGTATACGCTGTATTCGATAATGTTCAATTTGTTATTCGGTTTTTATGTAAGATAATATGAATAAACGGAAAAGCGTAGTACTGTTGTTGTTATAGAACAAATTGATCTCACTTTACCGGTCATTATTTACTCAAAATTAATTGCACTCGAGATTAATTTCATATCTCTGTTATTTTCATTGTCATAATGTAACAATGTAACATATTGTTGTATAAATTGATGAATTATATACGACATACTTTCAGATAGAATATTAATTTATTGCAAGCGGCCATTAAAAAACATTCGAAAATAAACTAATAAGCTCTTTTTTAATTTTCGCAAATCATAATTTTAATACACGAATCATATACTATTAAGAAATAATACATGTCTCCTCAATAAATTTCAACTAAGACCGAATAATAAACTAATTACTCATCAACATATTCACAAAGTATTTCCCGCGACACAAATCCATGGTAATAACCGCTTTAAAACACACCACATTTTGTCTCCATCCGAACAATTACCTCAAACGACAATCGATCACAACATTGGAAGCAGCATAGCCCCGCCATCTTCGCCATCACTTATATCGTTACACAACCCGAAAATGTCATTTCACAATATACTTGTGCAACGCTTGTCAGCCGTAACAGTTCGAGCGCGCTTCCATCCCGCCTCGCCTCTCCGCGCACATAATAATAAACGCGAAGCGATGAATTATAATCTCAGTCAATGGCGACGAATACATACATATATAT
>UELV01182327.1:0-12897 GCA_900490015.1 Megastigmus stigmatizans
ATATATATATAAGCCCGTGAGTAAGAGGGTTCAGATATTTTATTCTATGACCCCTCTATGTGTGTGACCCTGTGGGATAAATTATCCATTCTACTACTTAATTTATTTCTTTCAAATGATGGAGCTTTAAAATGTTATGCGGCTACAGTTGTTATCGTTTCTTTACAATCTCTACATTGCAAAAATGTATACGCGTTGTTTTCAATATGCATTTTATATGTTCAATAAAGAAGTAACTGTAATTTATATGACAGAAAAAAATTATTTTTTATCGCATAATATCATCGAAAATAAAATATTTTAAATTCACTCATTTATCGTAAATGTTCAGAAAGAAAAATATGGTTCATAAAAATAGCGTATTTTATAAAATTATATGAGATAAAAAACGTGAATGTTCAGAGTTTTTGTAGATACCATCTCACAGTCTAATTTTTATTAACGCTTATAACCGCCCTCGCCGTTTACTGCACCCCTCCAGCATGAGCATGTACATATATACAATGCCTGCGTGTCAAACCATAAGCTCAAGAAGGGAGAAAGAGCCAGATCATAGATAGATGACAAATTTATTCGCCAAGACCGTAACAATTGATACATACATCACAAACGAGATAATTAAAAAAATTATCCAAAAACAATGATAAATATATTATTTTTTTCCTATCGAGGGTGAAATAAAATACTAAATAAAATTAAAAAAAATGAAATACAAAAATAAAAACAAAATAGTATAAAAGGTGCAGTACCCATATTATAATATTCGACGCAAAATAATAAGCTCCAAACAAAGTTGAACCTCTACAGCTACCAAATAATACCCAATCAATACTAATAACGTCGACTCTATAATTATCGCAAGAATTCGAGGAGCTATACGATGCAAATGGCAGCGGGCGTAAAGCTAACTTACGATACCCTCAGTGGCAAAGAAATCAACAGATGCGCTGCACGCACAATGAAAGAATTCTGTAATGCAGCCATTCCACTCGGCAGAATGATGATTTATGCAGAATGCAGACGTTCAGAACGACTCACGTTGCAAAAGAGGCTGTGGATAATTTATCAAAGAAGTAACGAGGCCGTTCTGAGCATAGTATGGAGAAGACGTACGCGACCAAGCACATATTTACGCCAATTTGATACCGAAAGCCATTCGAGTTGGTTGCGATTTACGGAGTAATTGATGTGTCCCAACGCAGATTAATAATAAATCTGATGAGAGAGAGAGAGAGAGAAAGGGGGGAGAGATAGAAGCACACAAAAAAGAATGTTACATGACTAAATAGATATGAAACTGCACAGACGCGCAGCTATAACCAGATTGGTCCTCGGGGGGAGGGTATACAGTGTAATATCTGGAGTTTAGCGCAAAGAAAAAAAAACCCACAAGCGCTCTGTCACATCAGCTCTTATAAGCAGGCTGCGGTACAAGAGAATGTTTACGCTGAAATAAAAACCCGTTGAAACAGCTATGGAGGATATGGCGCTGCTAATAAAGGCGCCCACGTCGCGTTATGAAGTTTGAGCGTGCGGGGTATCGCTCGCTTATATATACGCATTAAAAGCAGCCGTAACCAGCAGCAGCAGAGAGAAAGAAAATTGGTGAAAAACGAATCGCGCGCTGCGCAAAGAGAGAGAGAGAGAGAGAGCGCATTTGTTCTGCGCCATGTAACTCTTTTAGCTCGTAAGAGGCGGAATAACTTGCGGCGAAACAAATTGTAAAAACTGCGCAACGTCGTATATCTCTCTTAATTTGAAATAGTGCAAACTAAATCATTGACCGAAAATTAGTGTATATGCCCTGATTTATTCAATCAAATTATATAACGTTCACTGGGAAAAACAGCTTTGGTCTATGAACGAAATTGCACTGATTTGGCAGTGAAATTTCATTATTTCAAATTAAAAATATAAATAGGTATATATATATATATATATTTAAATTAGATATTAAGCAGTATTTAATCTCGGCCATTCAAAAAAAAGGACGGTTCCTTTCAGCACTCGCAAATCCGTGCGAGCATCCGTGGACTTATCCTTGCGCATTTTTATCAAAGAGTAATTTTTAATTTATGTAGAATCCACTTTTGTAAACATAAGGGACAAAGAACGCGTTTCCGTTAGCCCGAGGGATTCAAAGCTTTTATATACTAAGTGCGTTATACGGCCACAATTAGGACGAAGCTCATCGCAAAGCTATCGCTGACAGTCATTCGTCAGCGTAAATATAGACTGTTTGTTCACCGGTAAAAAGGCGATCGCTGTTGCGCAACCACGGGACGCAATTAAATGTTTAATCAATTTTAGTTAATCAGACGAGGGGTGTATAGACATACGCATGAGAGGAGAGAGAGAGAGAGAGAGAGAGAGAGAGAGAGAGAGAGAGAGAGAGAACCCATGTATCTCCACCGCGTGAGCCCCAGGAATTGGATTCTAAAGCACATTATATGATCGCCATTCTCGCGGGAGTGCGGCTGGGACGGGAATAACATTTGGAATATCAATAAGATCGTCACACGCCAGTGGAAAGCACAATTCCATAAACCCATTGCTCGCGCGGTATATGCATAGTATAGACGAGGGAACGCGACGCAATCGTATAACGAGCTACGTGCATTGCCCACTATCTTCCACTCTCTCTCTCTCTCTCTCTCTCTCTCTCTCTCTCTCTCTTTCTCTCTCGCTCTCTCTTTCGATTCGGTGTACGGTGTAACGTGGGCGGCATGGCACTACAGGGCTATACACTTCGACGCCCAAATCTGGATCACGTTGAATTATCGCGCGTCAGAACAAGCGAGCCCATTTGTATGGCTCTGCGCTCACCTCTCCCTCGTTATACTCGCTGTACTACTCGGTTTGCGGGACGACTAGAGAGAGGCAGAGGGAGAAAGAGAGAGAAAGAGAGAGAATGAGAGAGATAGAGAGAGACAGACAGATAGAGAGACAGAGAGAGAGAGAGAGAGAGAGGGAGGAAGGGAGAGTGAGAGAGAAAAGCGCATCACTGCATCGTTACTTCGTTATTTCCTAAATACTTGGAACCCATTTTCGTGACGGCAGCGGGAAAAATTGGCACGAAAATTGCGGTGTACGTTGAGCTTGAAGCGGTTGCTGCCACTGGCAATAACGCCGTTCGACTTATAACGAATTGCTCGCGCATTTGAATCCGACCACTGTGGGAATGACTTAATTTTCACGTCTGAATGCTGTTATTAACGTTAACGATATGCAATACCCGGAATTGATAACACCCTCTTTAGTGATTTCCTTTGCTTTCATTTTTCTTATTATTTTAAAGCGTGAACAAAACGATTTATTCAACCAATTATTGAGTATCTATTTTCTCGTATTCTCGTACTAAGCATTGGATAATTCTTCAACCTGAATAAGCGCACAATAAAAATAACACTTTTTACATGGAATAAATCTTGACAGCTCATTAATTTGGGCATTCACAGAAATTAATCTCCCATTGAATTCTAATCAATGAGTCCGTAATCGTCGACGTTCCGTGTTCGTATATATTCATCATCAAAATCATAACACAATGGAGAGATTAAATGTGCGCGCGCGATAACAAGGTCAACTTGCACTTACTGCGTGTGCGCGCAGCAACTTTAGCTTCGCTATGCGCTCTTCGCACTTAAATTAATTCGCACGACCTTCTTTTTTTTATATATATACACTCTTTATATCGCTGTATACAATGTAGCCTAGAGCGAGAGTAATTTGCGCCGACAATCACGACGGAGCTTTGAAGCTCGGGACTACGAAACACAATAGCAAGTCGTTGAAAGTGCATCTATCCGGGTCGCCGGGCGCCGCTTCCACGGGGAAACCCGACAGCCTTTGACTTGCTTCTGTCATCGAGTCGAACTTGCGGAAAAGAAGCAGAAGCTAGTATCGGCTTCTCTCCCTATTGCCACCCCAGTATTTAGTTACCTTTGTCAAATGAGCAGACTCGCCAGGCTGTTCAGAAAGTCTCTCTTTGGCTAGCGAAGCAGCACCGGCGGCAAAGAGAGAAAAAAAGATATAGAAAAAATGAAAGAGAGAGGGAGGGAGAGAGTAAGAAGGAAAGTCTTTGCAGAGCGAAGACGCTCGGGGAGCTACAAAAATTCTGATATTCCGCGAGAGGGAAAAAATTGAGTTTCTTCCCTCTCGCTTTAGCCAACGGTTCTCTGTCCGCGAAGAAAACGAGTCTGTGGAGGCATAACGCTTTAGCGCGAGAGCTCGACGTTTCGACTCACTCCGGGGCTCTCTTTCCTTCTCTTTCCCCGACCTCCCATCGCAAGCCGAAGCATTTCGCCGAATCATAAAAGTTTGATTGCCGCCGCGTCCGGCTGGATCGTTCGAGCACGAATACCTGCAGAAGGCGTGAGAGCGCTGTGAGCACGTGTGTCTCTACGTGTGTGCACGCCGCGCGTGCGTGTGTGTGTGTAGTTGAGGTGGACGCCGACTGGTCTACGGATTTCAAGTGTTGGTGAGAGGTGTCAAAATAATCACCGGAATTTGAATAGCTGCAGTAAGGAATACGAGGGAGAAACTTTGTGGATTTCCCGTGTACTTGGTAACCAAGTATCGCGCGGACATTCCCACGGGATGGCGTTTTCGAACAAGCTGTAGCACCACGGGATCCATTTCGTTCCAGCGCGCGAGAGAGATTTTTCTTCGAGTCATCTCGAGAGTTTCATGAACCTCGAATTTTTTTACAATTAATACTTTTATATGTGGCATTTGAAAAGTTTACTTAAGAGTTAAGGAAATAAGGACCTCGTGACTTTGAGTTTTTGCCGTCGTCTAAAAATGTAACGATTGTAATTCTAGATAATTTATACCGCGAAGATAAAAGGTTTTGGTGCACTGCTCTACTTTCGTTACCTTTTACTGATATCCATAGAATTGCAAATGCTATTGTTTAGATAATACACGAGATTAGTCGATCCAGAATATTTGCGTTGTAGCAACACATTCGCACAGAAATTGCTTCCGTAGAGGAGGGTATATACTTGCCTTGTCGTTCTAGGAAATGATAGGTAACTTTTGTTGTGTATTTTTTTTTATTACCCGCTGCTTAAGAGGGTGGAACGTTAATTCTTTGCCTTGTTTTCCCTCCTTTCCACTGAGCGTCAGATTTTCTCCTGGCAGTTCGCCGATACAATGTCACTCGGTACATAGAATCAAATCAACCTGTGTAAAACAGTTTTCGAGTAAAATACATTTCGTAGAATTTGAGTAAAAAGAATTAAAAGCTGCGATAAAAACGTACAATAAATCAATATAATCGTATCCTTTATATATTACCCTAACCTACATTTTTCAAACAATACCGCTAAAGTGGAGCGAAACCGAGCAGCTCATTAAAAAGTTTATCCAGAATAATTTCGGTCATACCAACAATTCCATTTAAAAATGCGATTAGCGCTTAATTAAACGGCCCGGCCATTCACTCGCAACAAGTTGGTCAAACAGGCTGTGAAGTGGTGAAGGGGAGAAGGGTGAAAATTCAACAGCGTCGATCCAACTCGTATGAGTGGATTAATTTTATATGCGCCGTGACGGTGTATTAGTAATTCAAGCGGGCTGACCAGTTTCGAGGCTTTTCTACTGGCACAAGGGAATAATAATAGCGGGCTCTTCCTTCTCGCCAAGGCCACAAGAGGCTGCGGTTACAGGGAGACCAGTAACAAGTTTGCAACAGACTGCGAGTGTTTCAATATTGTTGGTAAGTAGTTTACATCATTATACATACTATATTTAACGAATTATTTATCTACAATGGCTTATGAATTGCCCACAAGAGTAAACACAAGAGGCGCGCATGGCGAAAACAGCTTATAGCAACGGGTGTGAAATTTCGATAGCTGTTTACGAGTATCTGCTGGGACCAAAATTAAATGATAAATGTAGAATACAATTTTACTTGTTTTTAGCACTGTATACGGTGGAAAGGGGGCGTGTAAACTGTTTTGAAAGCGCCTTTTTTACCTGTTGCATTCACTAACGATTAAGCTTTCGTGTGACTTTTTTTAATTTTTTATTTTGCACATAGTAGCACGCGAAAAAATAGTTTAAACACACTATTTTCCTTTCTAAAATAAATGTAAATTAAAATTCATAAATTTTAGTTTCTCTAACAAGGGAAAAAAATGTAAATAATTAATTTTTTTAATGTAGTTTTAAGCTCGCATTCGTCTGTAACACCTGTAAAGCAATGGCTGTTCGTTCTGCAGCTTGACTCTAAAAAATAAATTACCTAATTATATTGAAATGTAAGAGTCGCACACGAATCGTCGAGTATTTTTCAATGTTTATCACGGAGCAATAGTGAAACGAATAGCGGACAATCCTTTAATACACGTTCACCGAGTCATCAAGTCACAGGTGCGCAGACGGAATGAACTATTTTTATTTCAAGAGCTTGAAGAGTATCAAGGATGATATCTCGTAGCGAGGAGCGAAAGTGATCGATTTTGCTTTTCCACTTGAAATGTAGACGATGGGGTGGGTAAAGAAATGCGGGAGCTCTGGAAACTCGAACTACTTGTGCACGAAAAGAAGAAAATCCGAAATGTGCTTGATTTATTCGCACATTCCACTCTTGTCTAGCTTGTTTGTTCATCGTGTTTCGCGCTTTTTTATTTTTTACTTTTATTTTGCAGTAAGTGTGGATTCGACGTTGCTCGTAGTCTACTCTCTTTTACGCATTTTAATTGTATTAATTTTAATAATGGCATTTATTTGCGAACATTTTGGTCCCCGATTCAAGTAGTTTTAATACAGTTTTATAGATATTTTTTAGTAACATATTTTCTTGACAGTTAAGTGAGTTAGAAACATTTTGAAAGTCGATAAAGTATAAGAAACCACTTTTCTTCTGATGGTTTTATAAAACCTTCAATTTTGGCCTGGTTGTCGCCTACGTACGATAAATCGGTCAATTATACTGAAACTGGTGGAAGTAAGTAAAATTTCATTTTTCTATCTTCCAAATCTGTTACTTAAAAAGTGTATTTATCATTACAATGAACAATGTTGTAATAAAATCCATAACGATATCTACATTTTTATTAGAAATAAAATGAGAAGTTTTTAGAAGACTGTTGAATTCTTAACTTGAGAAATCATATATATAATCACATACATAAAACGTGCTCACGCGGATAACTGTAAGAGAGTTTTTTTAAAATCTTATAGAAATTTGTAATTTTTTTCATTTATTTAACCTATTTGAACGTTAATTAAGATTATTTAGGGTTTATTGTAATTTGTAATTTTATTAGAATAAAACATTGCTATATTCTGTACAAATAACTTCAAATATCTTTCTTAACGTGTATAATAAATAATGTATTTATAAAACGATATATAAGTCCTTCCGCGAGGTACAGAAAAATTTATAGTACTTTTGTGTAGTTGGAACAAATGACGATTATAATACAATTTCTATTCAAATTATAAAAGGAAAGGTGAAAAATAGAGACAGGAGAAGAAAGGAAAGAAGTCTATTCTACCGGGACTACTCCTATCCATTTCCAATTTCCTTAGAGTTACTATGAGGTTCCAAGCGAGTACGTGTTTAGTAGAAATTCGTCAAGCCGTGAGAGAACAAAGCTCAAGTTTATGCCCAAAGAGAAATATTAGATAGAAATTGTATCGTTCGTTTCTTAGATACAAAAATACTAAGTATAATTTGAGGCAATTTTATATTTTCGAATAATAATATGAAAAAATGCGAAGGAATGAAAAAAACCTGTAACAGCGTACATTCTCTTTAAACGTCGGCATTTTCAAACGCTTCACATAAAGATTGAATAAACCAACAGTTTTTTCAATTGTTGTAATGTTAAAGGTTTATCATACAGTTGAATGAAACAATAGCATAACATGTTATATAACGTATTCTGTATATTCAGCATTGAAATAAATCGTGTCTTTCTCTCCTCTTAAAAGAACAAGAACGTGATATATTTCTCAAGAATCGCATTAAGTTAGGTCAGTATACAAGTCGTACTCATTAATATGAAATAATTACATTCGTTAATATTTTACTTTTTCATGTAATAACATTACTGTTTGTAACTCAACTTTTTAATTCATAAATATTAAAGCGGAAATACTTAGGCTTTCTCTTAAAGGAAAGTTTGAGATAATGAATACAAGGCTTTGAGACTACAAAAATAGATTTTATCAACATCAGATACATATACGATACATCTACGAATTTTCGACATAAGTGTATTTGATTTTCTAGTAATATGCTGACGAAAATAAAATCAAGTTAAGAAATCTAAGCCAACCTAGTGGCATTTATTTCTGAATGTATAAGTTTTAATAGCTACTTTGATCCTTGACAACCCATCAACCAGTAGTACTAAAAGCAATTTTGATAATTCTACTAATGCCCTCTCCACTCTCCTCTTCTTTTGTTCTATAAGAGCATATAAGTAGGATTGCCGTGAAGAGTAGAGCTCCTTCGGCCCTCGACTTTGGAAGAGTTAACATCAACCTATTGGAGCCGTACTTTTCATTTTTTTCTCTTCTCTTTCACCCTACTTCTACATAAATAAAAGGGCAGCGAAGAACAGACCTCATTTGGTTCTCAACTTTGGAGGTGCAAACACCAACTGAGAGCAGTGAAAGAGGAGCACATTTTATAATCTTTCTCTTCTTTTATTTCCTCTGCTATATAAAAAGGGCGGAGCTCATTTAGTCATCGACCTTTAATGAACAAACGTCAACCGGGAAATTGGAGCAGCAAGAATTTTCATAATATTCCACTCTACATCATTTTCCCTGCTTTATAAATCGATTTTCGACTTTCGAGGACCAATCATCAATAGGGATCATTTCAGGAACAGCACTTTCTGTCTTTCCTCTTACCTCCCTTTCCTCTGCTATATAAATAGAAACAATTTTCGAAGAGTATACACCCACGTCCATAATTTTCATAACCAAATCTATCCCCGTCCTCATGTTGTTGTAACTCAATGCTATTATTCCGATTCATTTTCCTTTTTCTATTTCAGCCGGGTGGACTAAGTGTTCTTTGTCAATTGTCAAAATTAATTGAATGAGATTTGTAGTGCACGATGGAGAAGTATGAAACCAGAATTCCGAATAATCCAAGTTATAGTTTGTTTATTGTACTCCAGCTCAAACCCATTGAGTTTTATGTTGAATACTTATTGTAAGCTGCCACGGCAATTTTAATATTACCCAAGAAACTAGTCAATTTCTATATTAATATGAAACAATTGATAATTAATTACATCTACGTAGACCATTAGCAATTGTCATCAATGACGCTAACTTCAATGATCTATTCCGACAAGACAGCCGATAGAGAGGTAAAGGAACAACACGACAAAAATAAGCCTGCTATTTGAATGTTTTTGGCCTGGCATGGAGAAATTTATGAAATGTACAAGGGTGCCATAGGAGGGGCTCAAGTGAGCATGATCCACCCGTCCGTTAAGGATGCATCTTCCGAGACGGTGTGCAATTTCAGAACCGCTAGACGTACTAAGAATCCGCAAGATGCCGGAAATCCCAATATCCCGTTTGCTTGGCGTTCTAGGATATGGCCATATGTGAGGAGCGCGTTGGAATTCGCAGTTCAGAATAAATGACGCTCGCCTAGGGTGGAATATCTTTTGTTGCAGAAAACACGATATGACAATTTTCTTCATTATATCAGAGGCGTTAAGCATTGTACCATGCGGAGTTAATAAGGGAGGCTTTTCACTTTGCTACTCCATAAATGTCTCGCTCCTTCCGCGTACTGTTCCTCCGAATTCAATGGTGTTATTTATTCCCGACAGGGATGCAATTATTTTAGATTCTTGAGTGCAATTATTCAAGCTAAATGGGTAATAGCGGAAAAAGGCTCTCTCCTCATTTTAATTGAATGGATCGTTTTACTTAATTGAGAATCTTTGGTTTGTTGCTTCTCTTTTCCTTCGACCGAGAGTTCAGTGTAAATTCTCAGTATCTGTTTGTTTTTTTATTTGTTACAGGATTCCCATTCTGCCGCGTGAGTAGATGTATCTCTGCTACTAGAAATTTAATCAACGGAGTTACTTTTCATTCTGTGATCCATTTACTAGAAAATTCTTCGATTGCTTTATGTACCTTCTGTACTTTTAATACACTAAATAACTGTTATACTATATTGTAATATAGTAAGAAACTCTAAATGGATAACTCGAACCAAAATCTCTTACGATTAGTTTTGAGAGAAGAAATATAACGAAACATAGAAAAGCTTTCGGATTCTTAGTCTTTTTTACAGTCGTGTACAACATTCATCAAGCCACTTTCAAAAAAGTCTTGCGAAAGTTAGTGAAATTATTAATTACTTAAAAATTAATTAGACTCCATTCATCATAATTAGTAGCTTCCTCGATATATTACATTTAACAAAAACCCTGCTCCAGTTGTTGAATTATGTGCTTTTCCAAAAAAGGGGGAAAAAAGGGGAAAAAATAAAGCCAACCATTTCCTTCGCACAATTTGCGAGCGCCAAAAAAATTCTACACTTGTATCGAAACTAGAATGCGAGAGAACAAAATTCTGCTATTATTTACATATATCTCTTGTCTGGTTTCCTTTTTTTTTTTTATTTTAAAACTCAGCGGGAAAAAATGTATGAAAGAATTATAGCCTGAACATCGATCAACTTCGCGTATTATACACAGCGGAAAAGGTCACGTAGGGTTTGTAATTCATCAGACTTCGCAGCGCGAGCAAAAAGAAATACTGCCTGCACAGGCGCAGATATAATAACCAGAACAACGAAATAATCCGTAAGCAAATAAGTGCTGCGCAGTTTTGGTTATTACTTTTCACTGAATTTTTTCGTTGTCGCGTTTTAAAGCTTTGCTCAAACACCAGAAACACGGCGGCGAAAAGAAACAAAAAACTGTTTGGCTAAGGACAACGTAGCTAACGAATGATTTATACACTCGTGCGAAATATTTATGTTCAGTTTTTTTTTGCTCAGTCAGGCGAAAAAAAATAGCACGAGTCCAAATCTTTTTTTATAATACTCGAGAGTCTGCGATAAATTTTTCGTATCCAATTTACTCTGCAAGGTTAAAAACCAACGTCACACATAGATACCATTACGAATATACGTCACGCACTTATGCTGCTCAGATATTAATAAATTCATCCGGTACATTAAGGCTGACGGATGGTTTGACAGATATGCCGTCACACATAATTTCATAAGAGCTACCCTCTCTGAAAAATGTTTTTTTTTTTTTATAGAAAACAGAATAAAGCGAGTTAGTTGCCACTGTGCTACTTTATCTAATCAAAAACTTTTTCCACACACTTTCCGCGCACCACAGAGTACGAAAACAGATTTAAGTAGTTCTCGGGATGAACGATAAAAATCGGAAACTCGTCTATTTCCCGGATGTCGCCAAGCATTTCATAAACTCGTGGAGGGGCCACGTACTCAATGTCGTGTAGGAAAGAAAGACCAATCGAATCGAACATGATTAAGATAAAAGGCGAGATAAGGAAAGCTGATCTGTTCCCAAGCCGCAAAGAAATCATGCAAATGCTCTCAGTTGAATGGGCATATCTCATCGGTACTTCGTCCTTCCTCTCAAATCTCATACCCGGCTCTGTATTTGTATTGACCTCTAAATTTCTCAGTCACGTTCCTTCCAACTTTGTAGCAGAGAAGGCTCGTCTATATATATTATACGTCGGTGGATTTTCAGCTGATGGAAAAGTCAGATATAAGAGGGTCGAAGGAGTAGGGGGAAGGGGTAAAGTAGACTCCCCGACCACCGCGGTAGACGGTAAAGTCTTTGGGGGCTAAGTCGTTTAATCCGTTCTTATAAGGGAGTCTACTTGTGCCATCGGAAAACTTAGAACTGGAAAATGTCGAGGTCCAAAAATCGCTCTTTCCCTCTGGAGAAGCTCCTACTAAAAAAAGATAGCATGATGGTGGATGGCTGATGTGTATCCCAGGCATCACTTAACCGGATCGATATCTATCATCGATAAAAAAAAAAAGTAGTGGAAAAAGGATGTCCGAGAAACACGGAAGTTACAGCTTTTTCATTATCCCTGTCAGATTTATATTAAGATCTCCACGCTCGTGACCTTAATTGCGCACCTTTCAGGAAATCAATCTATCTATTCAATCAAACCCTACTTAAACTCAGATTATATCATCTTTCCAATAGTTGGAGAGACGGACCGACGCTAACAAAATTAATTTATGCTATAAACCATGAAATTTTTATTCTTTTCAATTTGCACCCTGAGAAAGTACTTTACCGAGTGACAAAAAATTGAATAAAATCTTAAGAGGATGATCTTTTCCATTTAATTTTATAGTGCGCATACAAAAATGATTGCCCAACCAAAAGAGACATTTTTTTCCATCACGCTTTATAGGTTGGGTTGGGAATCCAAATAATTCTCCCTTTCGAAATTCAAATGACAATATTATTTCAAGAATTCAAAAATACTATCGACTAAATAAAGCTCGTCAATCCGTGACAAATCATCGGCATCGTCATTTCAGGAGTTATATTAAAAGCAGCAATCGTAAGCTATTCAGCGAAATTTAAGCTTCTCCCTCCCCTAAGCCAATAAAAACGCTTTACTTCCCTTTATGGCGCGCAGACGGCGAAGCGCCGCGATAAAAAAAAAAGGAAAAAAAAAGAAAGGTGAGAGAAACAACACAAGACCAGGATGCGAGAGATAACGCAAGAAGAAGAGATCGGAATAGAAAAAAAGAGAAGAATGAAACACATGGTATAGTTGCAGTGGCTGCAACACTTCCCCGCGCGTATTTACGTATGCATTAAAAGCATTAAAGCCCGTCGCCGAGGACGAGAGAGAGGAGTGTGTGTGTGTGTGTGAGAGAGA
>UELV01182328.1:0-16566 GCA_900490015.1 Megastigmus stigmatizans
TATATACACATCTCTCGGCGGCAGTGGAGGATCGGCGGAATTATCGATGCGATTGCTACCGAATGATTTTCTCGCTCCTCGCGCGCGTAGCGCACATATATTTCATACACACCGACAAAGGTCGAGCTAACGCAAGAAAGAGAGAGAGAGAGAGAGAGAGAGATCGGAGGACTACGAACGAAGGGAAGGTAGCGGTAGAAGGGGAAAGAGCGGTTGGTGGCAGGTGGAGGGAGGGAGGCTGCCGACGCCGCCGCTGCCGCGATATATCCTGCCGGGCGATTCGCGCCTCAGTCGGCCGGCGAACTCGCGTGCCGAGCCTTCGTTTCCGGTGCGGTGCTGTGCCCCTGCATCCCGTCCTACTCAGACCCCGACAGTCCTCCTTGCCCTTCTTTGGTGTGCGCGATAAAGAGAAAGAGAGAGAGAGAGAGAGAGAGAGAAACAGAAAGAGAGAGAGAGAGAGAGAGAGAGAGAAACAGAGAGAGGAAGGCCTGTCTGACTACACTAGTGCGCATGCGCGGTGCATACATACAGAGCGAGCGCGTTGGGGTGGGTCGTGGGATGAGTCTTTTCGGGGTAACGTTCGTCCGTTCCTCTCTCGCACTCGTAGTAGTGGTAGTAGTAGTAGTAAAAGGGGTGGGGTGAGGGTAGCGAGGGGAGAGAGAGAGAGAGATCGGAGGACTACGAACGAAGGGAAGGTAGCGGTAGAAGGGGAAAGAGCGGTTGGTGGCAGGTGGAGGGAGGGAGGCTGCCGACGCCGCCGCTGCCGCGATATATCCTGCCGGGCGATTCGCGCCTCAGTCGGCCGGCGAACTCGCGTGCCGAGCCTTCGTTTCCGGTGCGGTGCTGTGCCCCTGCATCCCGTCCTACTCAGACCCCGACAGTCCTCCTTGCCCTTCTTTGGTGTGCGCGATAAAGAGAAAGAGAGAGAGAGAGAGAGAGAGAAACAGAAAGAGAGAGAGAGAGAGAAACAGAGAGAGGAAGGGAAAGAACAGGCTGAATTTGATCGTGCAGTATACCGGCGAGCGAGGATCGGGTCGCTTCGAGATCGCGCCGCACCGGTATTTTTCTTTTATTTTCTCCTTCCCGGCGAGGGGATCGAGAGAGATCGCGTCGTAAACGTACGTCCGACCGGATACGGGGTTCGATCACTGATACGATCCAAAACTCGCCAGTCCGCTCTCTGATGGTGTATATATGCATTACCACAGAATTTGTTGAAAGAGAGATGAGAGGTGGAGTTGCGATGTGATCACGCGGATGGTTATAGACGGGGGAAAAGGTGCATATAGAGAGAATGGTTGATCGATGCGGTGGCTCGTAAAAATGACTTGCTGGAGACACGAAAGCTGAAATGTATCCCAGTGTTTTGAGGATCGGATAATTCTCCGATTGACAGGGATAATTGGCACTGCGGGCCCAGTTTTTTTCTGCTCAAATATACGTTCGATATAGAGATCCAAATGGTTCTCCGTGTGTGTATGTGTGTGTCGGATTATTATACAGTGTGAAAAATTCGTGTGATGTTTGTCTTGTATAGTGTTAGATAGAGTGCGCGGACTGTATATAACGAAATTGGACAGAACACTGCGTTTTCGTGACACTCGTGAGATCAGTGCAGGGTTGCAGTTAAACGAAGGGAGAGTCGGATGAGCTTCCCCTCGCATATGCACACATATCCCAACTTCAGTGGCATGCAAGTCTGTCGTTCGGTGTTGTTAAGTGTCGAGGAGAAAGGAGAGCCAACGCACACACACAGAGACACACGCATACAGGAGGCATCGCAAAACATATCTCGGCTGTGCCACTTGAAACGTATCATTCAGAAGCGAGGAAAGAAGGAAAGAAAGGAGAAAGAGAGAGAGAGAGAGTAGTAAAGTGCTCCGAGAATTGAAAACCGGCTAATTGTGAGAAGTGAAGTGTGCGCGTGTAAAGGCGCCTGCACACACGCGCGCGGGCCAGGAGGTGGAGGTGCAGCGGAAGAGAGAAAAAAAAACCCCGAGAGTAGAGAAACAAAAAAGGGGGCAGAAGATAGGAGTAGAGGAGCCGAGGACAGGAGGCTCAAGAGCCGAAAGAAGAAGGGAGGAAGGGGCGCAGCCGGCGTTAATTAAAAAGTGCAGGGAAATAGTGAGAGAGAGAGAGAGAGAGGAGCCTGTGTAGTCGAGACCTGACAGGTAAATATTTACGCCGTCGACGTTCCTCGACGCGATATGCCATTTAGAAACCACCACCGCCCCCCCCTCCCTCCCACGACCCCGTCCATCGTCGCTTATACACTATATATGATCTGTTTGTATTTTACCGACTACAGACGGTAGGATACGTGTGGCTGGGAGGTAAAATGCACCCGAGCACTGATTTAATGCTCAAGTTAAGCGGCGATAAACGTTTATTTTTCCTTCGTTATTTTCCACTCTTTTATTATTTTTGTTCTTTCACTGTTGGGATTTAAGCGATACTGTACGGTGAAGTGATCAATTGAACCTGCCTTGGAACGCAAAGTTTTGAATTGCTACTTTTATTTTCTTTTGAGGAGGAGTGTGGTAAGGGATGAACGTATGAATTTCTTAATTATACTTTTAGGAATTAATGTGTGTAAACGTTTTCAGGGAAATGCAAGTATCGGTATCGTTTTACGGATTGACAGTATTTTTTTTAAACGATGGAACGTACGATAAGAGTATTAGCAAAGACTAACGAGATGGTATGTACTATGTTTATTTGAATGTGGTAATAAATGAATGCAATGTGAAAGAAAGTAATGGTGATGAGTGGAATATCAAAGCGTTACTAATAATGATACATTCACAGAAATGAAGGTATTTAGTGAGCGTATCATAATTACGATATTGTTTAAATAATTCAAGTGTCATAACCATTTATAAATCGAACGTACTAAAATTATTATCGAACGTAATAATTCATTTATTTACAACTTACCTTGGAAGGTAGCACTTTGAAATTCTATCCAATAGATATTTTGATAAGTGATTTTTCCATATTTCCACAGTTTTGAAAAATATTAAACATTATTAGTTTATACAAATTTTTGAATAAACATATCATTAACAACATTAACAAGTTAAATTTTAAGATACTTATTTCTCTTTACATTTTCATATTAGTGACTAAAAAAATATTTTTAGAGACTGTCACAAATATGGAAATATCCCAAATGCCATTAATTTATTCTGCTTGTGCTTGTTTGTAAGTGGATAAAACCATTAAAACTTCAAGTGAGTGGGACGTGTAGTGAAAGAGTAAATTGGATAAAAGTGATTTTAAAAACAATCTTTATTAAATCAAATTATATTGCGTACCAATTTTTACCGCAAGTGAAGCTTATAGAGTTTTTTTTTTATTTTCCTGCACACCGCTTGCATTTTGTTTCACGAAAAACTCAATGCTTTATGTTTTCATTATTATCTTTTCAATAACAAAGCTCAAATAATTTTCTTCATAAATACATTAGGAAATTATGCGAAATTATTTTCTTACTTATTTATTGTACATATTTTAATTGTACAATTTTTATCAAAAGCACGAGCTCTAACACGAAAAAAAAATCAAATCTAAATATAAACGAAATGTAAAGTTCAAAATCAGAAGCAATCAATTAAATAGTGTGAATATACAAAAAATCTACTACGCGTGAATATCAATCGAACTACTTGCACGCGATGTTCTTATGATTTAATTCAATACTCGCGTAGATGATGATGATTATAACGACTTCCTCCGTTCGGATCTAATCTGGATAATTGTTTATACTCGATAAAAAAGGAAAGGAAAAGAAATCTTGGAGAAAAAAATCTCGACCGCGACTGCACTTGTGCACGCGATATCGCGACCAACTTCGGAAAACGCGACTGTATACTCTTTTACTTTTTCACGCGTCAACTTCTAACAATTCTCGCTTTTTTCAATAATAGAAAGGTACAACTTTTGATTTTTCAATGTTCGCTTGTTTCGCTCATTTTGCTCAGCGTCGTGTATATTTTACGAGGGAAACTTTTTTCCGTTGAAAAGGTGAATAGGGGACACAACTGAAAAAGGGTCGAACACGCACATGCTTATGAATCAGTCTGAGATTATAGAAATTTGCCTAGTTCAATTTTGATGTTATCAGAATGTAGAATTCTTTTTGTAGATCAAGTGTGATTAATTTGAATTCTTTTGATACCATTAGTCTACGCATATAAATAATAGAACCGCAAATATAATAAATTCATAACATTTCTATGCTAAAATTTTTCTATTTTAAACATATTTCTACAGTAGCATGAAAAGATTTAGATCAAAAAATTCAGTTCTAGATATATGATGATACTAAGTTTAAAAGTAGCTAAAAATTAATTTAAATCTTTTTAAAAATATTCCTAATAATTGGAGTTAACATTATAAAAATAGTTTTCATAAAAATTAAAAGATTAATAATTTTCAATTTCATATCTCATGGCTTTAATGAAAAAAAATTAATTATAAAAGTTTCATTTGGGGATAAAAAATATTACGCACAATTTTCAGGGCAGCCTTTGTTCTTTGCAACGACAAATTTTTGAGTGAAATCTGAATTGATGGAGAATATATTTTTTCAGATATTTTTATCAAATAGATGACAAAATATAATTAAATTTTTATAAATATTTGATGCTTTTACGGCTGCAGCCAAGTATATTATTCTCTTAAGGAAGCTTATCAAATTAACTGTGATCTCAAAACTAATCTTGATTGAGATTTAATAAATCTAATATTACATTGTATGAATGTAAAATAGGTAGATATGATAATAATAACGACGAAAATCTATAAATGCTTCAATTCCAATAAAAGTTTTTCGCTTGAATATATATTTTAGCTCCGATTCTCGAACCATTAATATAATATTTTATTACATCCCACAAAGACAAAAAAAAAGAATATCACGCTGCGTATTCGCAATACCTATTTTATTTAATGCTGATCTTACTAAATGCAACGACTCTTTTTTCGCCACAACCATTTCCGCCTCGCAGTAACTCGCCAACAACATGATCCGAGCGCATCGATAAATTTCGTATAAAATTTTCCTACGCGTTGGAGCATAAACTTTTTACTACGAAAACCTTAAACAAAATAGAAAGGGCGTGAGCGAGAAAGAGACGAAGAACGAAAGAAAGGTACCACAGGATAAAGAAAAAACAAAAAATCTTAGCAGTTTCGCGTGCTGCGCATGTAATGGCAAAGCGATTACACAAAGTATACTCGTACAGTGCGATTACGAGCGAACCCAGCCAAGTATATTAACCGCACGGATATGTACAAGTATGCGGTAAGGACTACATATATATATATACATATAGGAAAATAAAGGAGTGGGACGGAAAGGAAAAATAGTTTTTGTTCGGTACATCTACGTTAACGGTGGGTGGCCGGCGGCTGTGGCGGCAACTTGTAATTCGATTTGTCGCTGAACTTAATCACAGCTAACCTGGCAAACTTGCCTTCTCCGGTCTACGTCTAATATACGTCTTGTAACTCCGAGTTTTGCCGCAGTTTATGTACATGAACCGGTGGTAGAGAAGGTACGGAGGAAGGCGCGAATTCTGACAATTCCATAATTTAATTTAAAGCCCATTACTTTCCTTTTTTTACTATGAAAAACTGCTTTTGGTATAGGATTAACGATTCCGAAAGTTCCATAATTTCATTCAAAATATATCCAATGTACAATTTTGCGCTTCGTTCGCGAGCGTGAATAAAGTACAAGACATACGCGCGCACGAAAATATTATCAGACTCTACGAGTACATGAACTTACAATTATCACTTTACTTCCAACTTCCTCAAAACCATGCTTAACTACAAAATAAAACTATAAATATGATTAAGCATTCTCCGAATTAAACGGAATGTCCGGATTAAAGACACGGCCGAACAAAAGCCAACCGTTTCCACTCGAACGAGAAATTCGAAAAGCCCAACGGGAACCAACGGAATTTTTCGTTATTCAATTTCTCCACAGCCCCTCGAGTCAATCTACATTCCCTCGATTCCCGTACATATTTCCTTTCACTTTCAGTCCGGAGCTGCGACAGGCGCCCGAGTGAGCGAGCGAACAACCCCTTTCGATCCACCCTCCGCAAAACAGAATTAATTCGTCGAGTCGTGTTTTATCACAACAGCGTACCGCCAACCTTTCGAGAGAGTGAACGAGACTCGCGTCGCGGAGAAGACAAAAAAAACCCTCTGCGAGAAGAGACACCGAGGCACACTCACACACACGAGGTACGGAGGAGAGTCAAAAAAAAGCAACTCGCGAGAAATCTTGGCGAGCGAGGGCGGCCTTGTTGTCTCGAACTGCCGCCACTGTACTCGTCGTAACGATGACACGATAGATAAAGGGGTAGATTGCTCGCGGGGGTAACTTTGAAGCGCGCGCAGCCGAGGCTATGTGCCCGTGATGAAGCTCGTCGACGATGCCGCCGCTTCAGCTCACCGAGATCTATATATGTGTGCCTTCTATGCTATCGCGATCAACGGTTTTTTTTTGTTATGGGCACCTTGCGAACTTAGGTCTTATTTCGTTGATGAATCGAGCGCCGAGGTTTTGTGTGTCTATGTGTCTGTGTGTACGTGTGTGTAAAGATGAGGTTGAGATTTTTTTTAGTCACCGATGCGAGCAATACTTTGGATGTGTTAATAACTATTGCTTGTATTGCGATGGTCTAATATAGTGAGAGTATGATATTAAGATCTAGATAGATTTGTTGCATTTCGAGTTTTGAAAAGGGTAGTGGCATTTCTAATAATGGAAAGAGAAAGTATTACCTGATTATGGTTTATTTTATAATATTGACATTTAAAAAAATAAGATTGGTTACTGTTGGCCGAAAGAGTACATGTTTAGTTAGGAACAAATGACACAAATAAAGTTCTTACACGTAATAAGTAGCTGAAGTATGATCATTATACCTCAAATATAGTGTTCTAAATATATAACAAATTAATGAATAGATTTAAAGATAAAACGGTACTAATGCGGCTTTTTTATACTATAAACCATAAATAATTCATCGGTGATATTTGTATTGTGTATATTTGATTATTACGTCTAATAAGTCACTGATAACATGTTACTGCTGCTTGTAATTATAAAATCAATTTTTGTACAGAAATAATGGTGTTAACTTTGATATTCACTAATTCGTGGTTTCATTTAGAAACTATATATATTACTATAAATTTAGTTATAAAATATACAATGTTGAAAAAAAAAATTAAATAGTTGAAGTACCTGCACTAAAAAAGAAAACCCAATCTTGATTTAAATAAATATAAATCATCAATTATCATATTTTATTTTTTTATGTGTCATACTAAAAAAAATTAAATTTAAATAATATTCATGCACTAGGCATTTTGAGTACAAACTTGAAATTTTTAAAATTGCTTAAAAAAATGATTGCCACAGTATATTTCGAAATCGCACTTTTTTCGCAAATGTTACTTTAAAATTTTTCCTTTGGATTTATTACATTTCATGAAAAATGTATGTATTTTTACAGTAATATATATTCATGGCGTAGATATCCATGTCTTGCTCTTCAGAGAAACGTGTGCAAAATACAAAAGTTATGCGTGATTCTCGATATGTTTTTCAAGTATACGTGGAACGGAATTTCGAGAGTTTCGCGTGACTGTAGCTATACGATGTAAATTAGTAAATACGTTCTACAAAAAGTACTGATTTTTCCAATTCAGCCACATTTCATTGTTTCAGAAAACTAATACGTCACTTGTGAAATTCGCACAGAACTAAAAATAAATTTTGCACATTTTGCACAAGTCTAACAATATCCAGCCCTTACTTCCCAAACACGTAATCATCAACGCATTCAAAAAGCACCAGCTAGAAAAATCTCCGAGCGTGATAAGTTTTCATAAAGTGTATATATATATCGGATACCTCTAACCATCAAGACACTCACTTCCGTTCACGTTAAAGAAGCATCCAGATTATCTTGGCAAGCAAGCGAGTACAGCTTTAGGATAAATGCCTTAGCGAATGGTCGCCGTGTAGCGGATTCTACACCGCTTATCCACTACACTCCGGTACGGGGGTACACACAGAGGAAACTCGACGTTGACTGGTAGACGACTAGATATACCGCTTAAAATCAAGCGAGACCGACAGAGTGAGAGAGAGGCAGAATGAGAGAGAGAGAGAGAGAGAGAGAGAGAGAGAAGCTTACAAAGCCGCCCGGAGGCTTCGTTACCCGATAGATAATTAATTACCGGCATTGGGCGCTGCAAAGCGACGCACCAACTGCCGCAGCCCGTAGAAATTTAGCTTCCCTCCCTGGTACACACCTATTCTCTGTTTCACTCTGTCTCTCTGAACTTGCATTCCGTGCTTCCCGCCGGCGCATTTTGGCCGGCTGTATGCGAGCGCGTCTTGGAGAGACGGCCTTTTGTCTGGAGTAGTTGCGGGAAACGAGTCACGTTGGAGAAACTCAGAGACAGAGAGAGAGAGACAGCAAGTGAGAGAGAGAATCGCTTAGGGGCGGATGGCGCGTACCGAGTCCCTGTGTATTTCCTCCCTGCCAGCCAAGGAATATTGATAATTATCTGATGATCGTCATTGTCTGCGAGGGGATACACCGGTTATGTTCCGAGATAAACTTTAGTCCGCTCGACGCGATCAGATTCGTCGTCGTCGTTGTCGCTGCTGCTCCTGCTGCTGAGCTTTTGCGCGCCGGATGGATTAGCGAGGCTCGAGTGCTGTTGTGGCTCTTTTGTTAACGATTCTAATTATCGATTTTCACGTTAATTGGTGGTTTTGTATATAGTCGAGCGAGAGTTTAGCGCGGCGAGATATTATATTACTCTTTCGCAATTCGACCAACTTGAAGTAAGTGTAAACGTTAATTTCGCGACCGTTATTTATGGCTAGTGCCGCGGGAGCAGCAACGTTCCTTAATACGCTTACGTGGGGAAATTCTTTACGACTTTTCTTGCCAAAGTTATGAGTTCGAAAGAGAGCGCGCGAGAGGTTGTGGATGCGGAGCGACTTTAAACGGTGGGGCACGCGATCATCAGTCGCTTCGCATCGGATTATTTTAAGTAAATACTGTTAAAACCTCTTTGTTCGATATCATATATACTCGAATACCGTACGGATAATTGATTGATTAAATAAAAAAATTCAATTTTCCGGAAAAAGAGTTTCATTCTTTAATAAATTCGCATTAATTCGGTAAATACTTTCGTACTCGCAATTTATAGAATGTATCGAAAACCGCTCTCGTTATGCTCTAATAATTTAATTTAAAATCGAGAATTATAATAAATACCTTGGCGTACATGCTTTGTTTTATAACGAACTGTGATGTAAACAGTCGGATCCCATGCTTAACTTATATATATATATACACGTAAAGCCACCGCGCATTCCATATTTCGCATACTTTTCTCGAGCGCTCGGACTTTCGTCCCTTACTTAATTTATATTCACCAAATAAACAGCGGTATTAACGTTATATATACAAGTTCCTGTAATCAAACGCAATTTCGCATCGAGCACGCATTCCATTATAACGCTTCCACGATAATTCATAAAACGGGCGATTTTTTAATTAGCTTCCTTATAATACATCCCGACGTGATCGGTTTAATTCTGAATCGAATGAACGAAAGAGAAGATGTGGGCATTCGTTAATGCATAATACGTGCACGGATTGTAGGTGGGTATAATCGTCCGCCATTGGTCTCTGATAAAATTATTTAGCTTCAACGTGCTGCGTTTATAACGTGCGGCTGCATTTTACACTTATATCTTTTATTTTACAATCACGCGTGTAATCTTTGGATTATGTGAAAGGGAGCGAACTGGACTCGTACGAATACAGCCAATATTTTCAAATTGGGCAGGATTAAAAAAAGTATTTGCATCGGTTATGTCGAACCGTTGTCTTACAATGCACTACTCGTTCCACTGGATTTGCTTAGGCATGTCTGTTCAAAACTGCGTACTTGTTAATAAGAATAAAACAGAATTTAAGAAACAATTAGCAACTGCAATTAATAAAACATTGCAGGATTAAATTATTCCGAGCTTAAGTACCTGCGCCGCGGTTATAACTATGAAATTATCAACCGCAGCTTGGGCCGGATGTCCGTTATCCTTAATTATAAACTCCGGAATGAAAAGTTGGATTTCGCAACTGACTGGGATGGAGAGAGAGGCAGAGAGAGAGAGAGAGAGAGAAGGAAAAAAGGGGAGGAGGAGACGCCGGTTAGCAGTCCGATAAAAATCAGAGAAGCGTATGAAGGTATGACTAGCAAAACGTCGGGGAACAGGGGGTAGACTGGGCAGAAAGAGAAACTGTGGATGAGCGGAGAAACGGGATGCAGTGAAAACTGTAATTTTATTAGAGTTCAGGCCGTGGCGCTACTCTCTCTCTCTCACTGCCCCCTCCTCGAAGACAGGAAGAATCCTCGGTCGCGAGTCAGAGCTGATCATAAAGTTGAACAGTCGTTGGAGAATTTAATTAGCCACCGACGTGTAACTTTCGTGAGCAATTTCATTTTGCGAGTCGAGTATACCAGCCGCCAGGACAGTTTCTTTCTCCCTTTTTCCAGCGACCCTCCGCTACGTATACCTTCGACCTTCTCCATTTCGCTCCCACCACCACTTCCGCTTCTTTTTCTCTCTCTTCGTTCCATACCCACCACTTGTATTCTTGGCGACTTTTTTTCTCCCTCTCTTACTCCTGTCCGGTCAACAACAAACCCCTCCGCCCACTCGCGTTCGCCGAGTGCTGATGATCTTTTTAGTGGTCATTTTTCGAGCGATGTTTTGGTGAAAAAAGAGTGAGAGGCGAGTGACCTAGTGGGGATAGAAAAAAGCGCGTGGATTTGAGAGAAAAACGAGTTGTTGAAAATGGAATTCTTGCTGGACGGGCTTTTTCGACAAAAACGAAAGGGTGCATGTCGGGGATAAGTACTCGCGGCCCACACAATCTGGGTTATATTCTAGTTATATTTTACTTAGAAGCGGTGCAAAGAGAATATCGTTGCAAGTATCGATGTTGAAAACACTTTAGTATACAAGATACAAATTATATCGAAACAAGTTTTTTGTTTTCCACCTATATTACACCGACACCCCTATACCACTCCTTATAACAACCCAATATCCACAACTGTCTAATTTTCCAAGTTCACTGCCTACGGGGCATTTATACCCAATTAAAAATCCATTAACCTCTCGCTCCTAGATCGAAAAATCAGATAATAGGCAAATTAACCATATAGCCCAGGCAGCCGAGTCCGCGTGCACCATTAACCCCCTCGATTTCAGATTAACGCGCGCGCTCGTGCCCTTTCACATTTCGTGGCCCCCTAATAGCTTTATAATCAGCGCTTCTGAAAGCCGAGATATAGTGTGCGGCGGTATATATATATACATTCACACGATGGCCCTGCGCTTTTTTGGAGAAAAAAGCAATGGATTGGCGAGAGAGGAGGCTTCCGAGGGCACGGCAAGAGAGAGGGGAAGAGAGTAAGAGGGAGGGGGAGGTAGATGTTGTATTGCAAGGAGGCACGCGTTGCTGCTCGGGGGTTCGGAAAATTCATCGATCTAACAGCTTTTGCCATCCGGAGCCGGAACAAGCGCGAGCAACGCAAACGACCCTAGCCCCGGCATTCTTCAATTTTCTCTCTCGTCCTTCCTTACACTACCTATATCACCATCTACTATCAGTCTATGTATTTCTGTGTGTGTGTGTGTGTGTGTGTGTGTGTGTGTGTGTAGGTCGTTGCGCTCGCCCGCGCGCGTCCCTCATTTTCTCGAGGTAGACAAAGGTAGAGGTAGACAAGAGAGAGAGAGAGAGAGAGAGAGAGAGAGAGAGAGAGAGAGAGAGAGTCTTTCAGATAGATCGAACAATGTGCCCAACCGCTTTGGCTATCGGCCTTTCATTGCGCTTTCACCCTCCTTCCACTGGATACACACATAAACACCCGACCTATATATACATATACATATCTAGACCTACCTTACTTACTCTCTCTCTCTCTCTCTCTCTCTCTCTCTCTCTCTCGTTCTTCCTCTCTCTTTCCCTCGCTATGCTGGAGTCTTCCTTTCGTATCACTCGTCTTTCACCCAGGGAGATATCTTTCTTTGGAAATTACGAACACACCTAGATATACTTCGACCGACAACGATACACCTCTGTGCACACCGCACAGCCGAGGAAAAGGATATCCTCGCTGTAAATGAATCGTTCGTTTCAATCTCTAATTTCAAATATTCAACTGCATAACGTACCACCAGCAGTTAACGACGAATAACGCATTTAGTGCGAGGAATCTTCTTTCTCAACTGTGTGAATGTAAACACAAGCCAGGTTCAAAAAGGACGTATACGAAATGCAAACACAGAGATATATATATACGCGCGTGCACACGCAAACATGCGAGCGTATGAATGAAGTAATTAGCATTTCAAGGAGAATACAAAAGAATAAGCTCGAGAGCTCCGTACACACACACACCCGTATACAGGACACATACACTAATTTGTATCAAGCAGCTTTAGCGTCCCCATTTTATCAAAGCTTATTTAAATCCTTCTTCTGCTGCAGGCTTTTCGCAAAAAACAAAAAGGCGTGTACGAATACACGAACATCAGCTGACCCGTCCCCTTTAGCTCCTCGGCGCGCACCAGCTCTTCTTCCGCCTTCATTTTCTCTCCCTCGCATATTTATATCCCTCATGTCCTGTCGCTTCTCGCCGCGCGTTAGATCTCCCTGTTCGGTGTCGCTTCTTCTTCCTCATCGAGCGCTCAGAAGGAAAGCAAATGCGCGATCCCTATCAACGCTCTCCCTCTCTCTTCTGCACGCTATATTGAGTCTTTATCGTTCTCCTCGCTGATTATACCTTTTTTCGTAATCGCACATCTTCGATTCGGATTCTTCTCTCTCTCTCTCTCTCTCTCTCTCTCTTTCTCTCTCTCTCTCTCTACATCGAAGCTTATGACGCAGCTGTCGGTGATTTCGGAGAGACGAGCGAGTAGCCGAGTCTCATCCGCCTTTACATTCCTCTCTCGCGTCTCTTATATATACATTCTAGCCCATAGGGAGAGAGACACGCGCATACAAGGCGAAAAGAACGCGTAATCACATAAAAAGGTTTATTCAACGCCCTGTATACTGGACTATAGGCGCTCGGCGGGCATAAAAGCGACGACGTCGTTTCGCGCCTTTCCGATCTCATCCCATATCGCGTAGTCTCTGCCCTCGCGTGCACGTGTGTGAGTGTGTGTGTGTGTGTGTGTATTTGCGCGCTATACACGTATACCAAGCACTTTTACCTATTATTTCGAGGTCGTATCTGAGCAGCGCCGAGCTCGAGGGCCTCTCACACCCTTATACAACCACCTCCCCCCTCCTGCCCCCCGCGCCGGGGTGGCTTTTATACGCTGTGGCGTAAGCGCGCGAGCGCTTCGGTTTGTAAAAGTGTCTCGCGAAAGCGATTTATTATCCTGGTGCGGCCAGCAGCAGCAACAGTAGGAGCTCGAGCAGCAGCAACAGCCCCATCCACTCGGGAAAGAAGGCCGCGCAACGACGACGACTACGACTACGGCTACGACGAGAGAATATGAGGAGGAGAGAGCGGAATTAACGCGATCAGGAGAGAGAACAAACAGAGGGAAAAGAGGATTCGCCCTTGCTTATTTATGACGAATATATGCGAAAGGATCGATGTCTACGAGGTAGAGAGAGAGAGAGAGAGAGAGAGAGAGAGAGAGAGAGAGAGAGCGAGAGCGAAACGATTTATTAGCTATATATTTTTGATGGTTGCTGCGCCAATGCCAAGCCATTTGTTTAAAGAGTCACCCTTATGTATGGACTGTTCTGTGTTTAGGAGGATTTTTTCTTTTTGATGTTCGAACACTGTTATAAGCTTTGTTCTTACTGAACTTTCTTTTGTTAAATTCTGTATTCATACTTTACCGTGTGATTTAGGGTAGATTTATATAATTTTCTGTGAAATCGTTTTGAACATTGTTGTTGGGAATTGTGTTGAGGGTAATAGGTATCGAATTTTTTAAAACAATAAATACAATGTAAACCTTACCAAATTATGCGGTTATTTATTACGAATACTACATTATTTAATACCGAACAATAATTATAGGTTGGGCAACGTGATTTTAAAACTCAACATTTGCCCCGAAGAATAATCGATTTTCTTCAAGCACATAAGCATTTTCATATTATAAATATGATAACTAATTCCTCACTAGGCTACTTTTGTTTTCCGCAAGAATTCGCGTCCAATATGTATACGTGCCCTCCTACGCAAAATATTTCCAGCGGGATGTAATTCAAAACGGGAGCAATGAATCATTCATTTATCTTTCCCGCTCTGAAAATGAAAGAAGTTGGAATTACGGACCACATATACACACAATCCCCGCGTGCGATAACAAGTGGAATTTTTCTGCGTGGCATTTAAATAACATTAACCTTTATACATCTCTCTCTCTCTCACCCGAAAATTTTTGTTAGCCCAAAATAAAAAATATCCACATCAAAGGTCAAAACAACAACGGGCGAGCACGCTACTAAAAAACATTCCGCGCCGTTTATGTGCAAAAGAGCTCTGGCGACATTCGAGCAATTAAATCGTCAAGCACAAAAAAGCAACAACAATAGTTTAAACAATTCGCTAAAAAACCTTCATCCGAGAATCCCCCATCGACGGCGAAATTCCGATCGATACCAAAAGAAATCCAAGAATAAAATGCCCGTGGATGGTAGCCGCGTATGTATCCATATATAGGCGTGCGTGCGTATCATATTCGGTTGTTTTACGAGCTCGCTCGTAGCCGCTCTCTCTCTCTCTCTCTCTCTCTCTTGCATATTCGGGGCGGAAACGACTCGGCAGAGAGCTGCACGCAGAGAAAATAGCTTACGACGCCTCGTATAATTTCGGCCGTATACGCGGCTATTGGCCCACGTCGACGATGGATTCGCGATGCCCGATATTTATCGCATTTATTGGGAGGACCGTGCCACTATCCTCTTTCGACTCTAAGGATTTTTCTGCTTGAATAATTCTTTTCTTCTTGGGCTATTTCGAAGTTAGTCTATTTTTGTATCTTTATTGACGATAGGGTGTCTGTTGTCTGTTGCATTTTACGTGGATGTAGGAGCTGGAAAGATATTGTGCAACGTGAAGTTAATTCAATTCATCGACTTTACAAAAGCTTGGAACTAATATGAGATATTTTTGCATTAAAAGTTCAAAATTATGGTTATTGCCTATTTCTGTGCATAACTTTTTGTATTTATAATTTTAAGTAATATTCAGACCTAAGTCGATAAGTACTTGATATAATTAAATATTCTGTCCAAGTTGAGGATTATTTTATTTGCTGAATGATTGAAACTAAAAACAGTTAAGGTGACAGTAGGGCACTATATATAACATCTACTTAAGAATTCCTTTTGAATTAAAAACTGCGTGGTTAATTCAAAAGAAATTCAGATAAAACTAAAGTAGAGAAGTAAGCTTTCTAGTGCATAGGTACTTTTCAGTAACTCTAAATGTAAAATCCAAAGTGTGTCAGGACTGCCATGTGGAGGTTTTAAAAGTCATTATATTCATTTTTATCGATTATTTTAATGAAATTTTCGCAGAGATTCATTACTTTGACTATTTAAATTGTTTTAAAAAATTTGTTACATAACTAAATACGGGTCACCGTATAAACCCCTGTATCCGCCAACTCTTATGTTTCAAAAAACATTTTTATACAAAAATGAGAATGTTTGAACTACATTTCCATCAAAGCTTTATGAAAATTTTTACAGTTTCTTTTTTTTGGAAATGTAAGTCTAAAATTTTCATACTGGTAATAATTTTTCATTTGCCAGTAGTACATGTAGATCATCTAAAAGTAAATAGCAAAATTAAAACTGTTTCCATAATAAAAATTTCTGTATAAAAAAAAATTTCCATGCACTGTACAACGCACAATCGCATATATATTATTATCCTCTAGAATTAAAAAAATATACGTTTATTATTGCAGTGATTTCAATAGATTTATAAAGTTATTTTTAAAAATCACGGTTACATTATATGTATAAACACTCGGGGAATGAAAAAAAACAACAGTCATTTTTATTGTATTTACTTTGCAACCTCCCTGCAGTGCTATGCATAAAACTGTAATTTCCTGCACAACCACTTCGAATGCTCCAAAAGCTCGGTGCAAAAAAAGTCGTCGGTTTATTGTCGAAACATCCCTTTCAAAACGATCCAATTGTCATTTTAATTTTGCTTCGTCGCAGAAGAATGAGCGAGAGAGCGAGCGAGAGAGAAGTAATCCGATATACGTTTATGCATCTCGCGACTTCTCGTCCCTTCGTAAAAAGTTTTCGAATGTAAATGGCGATGAGCGAAACTCTGCGCTATCCCCCGAGCGTAGACTCGCTGTGCAAAATGTCGTGTTTATTTCCAAGTACCACCTATTGGAATAGAATGACGAGAGGGAGAGAGAGAGAGAGAGAGAGA
>UELV01182332.1:0-10586 GCA_900490015.1 Megastigmus stigmatizans
TTTAGGAACCGTCGAATTTATCGACTTTTAGATGTGGGCGATGTTGAGCTATACGAATAGTAGTATGTGTGATTCGCACGCGGTTTTTTCTTTCTCAGAATTCGAGATATTCTGGGGATAGGGCGAGTTGGGTGAGAAAAGCTTATTTTGTTACTTGATGTTATATAGCAGAGACGATGTTATGGTATATATATATAGAAAGCGTGAGCTTTAGGCTTGATAGATACTAAGCGGTATGGACTGTATAAAAAGAATTTTATTTTATTATATCCCGTTATTACATTGATACTCGCAGAAAAATCGTTATATATATACAGGTTATATAATTTATATAATTAGATTCTATGGAAAGCTGTGCAACTATTTTAGGGTTGAAGATCTTAATGTACTACAGTGTACATGCATTAACAACAACTTCGGAGTTGCGACTTTAGGATTAATTAGAAATACTCGATTTTCCACATTAATCGTACACAAGAATAGCAAAACACTTACTTACAGCAATTATTTCATTAAGCAAAAAGTCGTTCGCCGTGATCGCACCGCTTTTATTATCCTTCGCGTATACACGCGCAGACAAACTATAATGCGACACGTTGGAATTTTCATTTTGGCTTGGTTGGTCGGTTACAACATCTGTTTGTATTATACTGGAAGCTTCTTATTAACCTCGTAATGTTTGTTTCTCATTAACACAAGCTCCTACCACGTCTATCTACTTTACGTTTAATATTTAATTTTCAAGTCCTAATTGTGCACTACAGTTACGTAAAAGCTTATTATGCGAATACACGTTCACTTTTAAATTATATAGCATGTAGGGAGGTTAAGTTTCTTTTCCGAGCGAGCATCGGATATATATTTCTGTGCGAAATAAACACAAGTACAACCATATATAGATTAATTGAACGATCACGTGCGCGTAAAATGTTTATTTTCTTTTTTCCATCGTGCGAGTGTAGAAGAAATAATAATGATTAGCTCATTTAGCACGGTAATTTAAAAAAAAGAAAAAAAACACACCTTCTATTTCCGTATTGATTTTTCAAGAAAAGAAGGCGAAGGAACGAGAACTGTTTTGGGTCATAAGAGCCCGTCGAGGCCTACAGAATCCTACTTATTCAATCATGCATTTCAATCTTAAAAACCCCTTCATTCTCACGCTGGCAGTAATATATAAAATCTAACGTCGTCAAAATTAAAACACACACTTTTGCCGGTCGGTATGCATATACATTTTCTTTCATTCAATACAATCCCATACATGAAAATCGTACATACGAACAATCGTCGGCGCATCGATTATTCGGAATCCGAGCGCAACACGCCCCGACACCGATAATCAAAAAACGCACACGAATTACCATTTACCTATAGGTAAATATATACATTTAGGTCATGTAAAATTAGAAAGACGGCTTTAAAATTTCAGTTAGCCCGGCTTCGAGCTTCCGCAATAGACGATAAAGTCCACCTATATATACTCCGCTGTCCCTTTCCCTTCACCCGAAATCACGACTAATCCCCATCACTCGTTGCCAAGTCAAAGCAAGCTCTGCCATATATATACAGAGCAGGGGCTATATAATCCCATAAATCTTGGGGCAATTTTTCATTCAAGCCACAGCACAAGTCCCCTGCCCCTGATGCATCATTTCCTCGTTGGTGTATATGCACCCGAAGCAGCAACAGCAGCACCGAGTATACATCAGACGTAAAAAAGCCATTCACCTCTCGCCCATTTTTAAAAGGCCATATTATTCGTCTTGCTTCGCCGCGAGTAGCTGCTGGTGCTGCTGCGCGACAGGTGCGAATGCACCCGCGGCTACAAGTGCACACACCTCCGCGCATGCGCTGCGCGCTCCCCTATATACATTATATACACAGCCGACTGTGTACCTACACTGCACGTATATATGCACCTATATCTACGAGGGGGAGAGAGAGAGAGAGAGAGAGAGAGAGAGTGCATGCATGTGCATGTGGCAGACTACGAGAACATTTCTATCGATTTTTTCGCGAGCTGGGGGTCGTTCCTCTCTCGCTATGTGTCCCTCCCTCTCTCTCTCTCTATAGGCTCTCGTATATATATGTAAGCGCGCGCGCCTCCCTCGACGTGCGCAAGGGGTCGGGTCGGGGAGGAAAGGGTTGGTTGGCTCCAACCAGAGGTGCAACGGCATCGCGCGCGCCGTCGCTGCACTCGAGGAGCTGCTGCTGCTGCTGCTGCTGCTACCCCTCGCGCTCCACATCCTCATGCACTGACCTCGCGCGCCGCGCGATGCCCGAACCGCGGACTTTTCGTGCACTTTCTGTGTATATACGCGTCAGTGTGTGTGTGTGTGTGTGTGTGTATGCAGCGCCAGGGTTCCGCAGCTTCATTTCTTGGATCGCTGCTGCTGCTACTGCTGCTATAGCCCGGATTTATCGGCCGCTATATAGAGCTTTTTTTTTGTATACGACACGCGCGCGCGCGCTTCTCTCTTTTGTTCATGGTATTATGTCGCGAGATCCGGGATATCTGTACCCCTTTTGTTTCTTTGGATTGACAGGAATTGTTATTGTTAAATGACGCGAACTGAATTCTTTTTGGAGGTTTCTGGGATTCTAGGCCGAGTATATATTAGTTTGGGCGGTACGGTTGAGCTATTGGATGTACGAGGAATGCCGCACTGGCGGGATATTGTGCGCGTGGCCGACAACTTTATCATTAGCCTGCAGAGCAGCAGCGAGACGTGAAATTTACTGTTTATGGGCAGTGTGCGCGCATGTGTGGGCATTGACGTTATGCAGATATTGTCGATAGTTCGCCATCCAAATATTTACAGATCGGTACGAGAGATGCTTAATCGTTGCTTTTTCGTACTTTTATACGATTACATATATATATATATATACGTATATATACGTATAATTGTTTATATACTTAATAATATGGAAAAAGTTCGTAGAAGAGTTTTATTCAAAGTTGGCAACGATCTTTCCGAACAAGTAAAATACACTTTTATTTGTATACATGTCCCTCTTCAGGGCCGTTGAATACAAATTCGCAAAAGGCTATACAGATTAATTTTTGACAAAATTCACCGAAAAAGTATAATGTTATATTATTTCACATGAGTGAACATCCTGTTACTAGTTTTAACTATACATGCTAAATTTAACAGTGTTAAAATTTGTTTACTTATATACACTTTTTTAGAAAACCTTCGTAATTTAACTCGTCTTATATTTTCTACTCTGAATTGATAAATAAAATGCCTACGCAGTGTTGACTGATCACGTCCCAAACAACACGAAATATTTCAAAAGATTTATATATTTCTAAACATTTTTACAACATTTCTTTTTTATTTCAACAAAATATTTAATGAAAAGATTTTTAGTACATTTTTAAGATATATTACGTAAAATATTTTGTGCCAAATATATTAAAACATTTTAAAAACATTTTTATTTCTATTATATGATATATTTAAAAGAAATATTTTTAAAAACATTGGTTCAAAATGTTTCAACAAACAATATGGAAATATTATTTTGAAAGATTTTATAATATTTTAAAAGCATACCTGTAAAATCTTTCCCTTATATATTTGAGAATGTATTATGTAAATGTAAATATATTTTTACAAGATTTTCAAATATTCTAAAAATATTTCTACAAAATATTTCATTAACACTAATGAAAAGATATTAATGATACCTTTTGAAATGTTTCGAATATCTGTTATGAAAATATTTCGAAAAAATAATATTGAAATGCTACTTTGAAACATTTTAGAATATTTTAAAAATATTCGTTTAAAATATTTCCATAATAGGCGCAAAGAAATAAAATATTTTTAAAAGATTTCTGAAATATTTCGTAACTTGCAAGTAGCAGAATTTGTTCTCAGTTAGTATATAAGAAAAAATAGTACTTGGTATAGTACGAGCGAATGGCTCACCCGATGAACAGTTTTTAAAGAGAACCTCTTCATTAGAGTACATGTAATAAATACTACTGAAAGATGAGCGGCACTTTAGCCATCTCGGAAATGTAATTCTGAACGGATAATATTTTATTTTAATATTTCAGAAGCATTCAAAACATTAAAATATTGCAGAATAATATTTTAAAACATTTCATAATATTTTTAAATCCTTTTAAAATATTGTAATAATCTTGTTACAATATTAAAGAATATTTTTTAAATATATTTTTAAGAAATCTTTTTTGTGTTTTACATTCAGCCTTTTAGAACGATTTTTAACGCATTGTTAATATGATTGCAGAAATCTTTCATCTTACATAAAAATTCCTTTAAAACATTTTTAAAATCTTTCAGTGCTGTTAGCACCTTACATTGTATTACATTTATAAATTTACGTAATGAACGTAATTTAACTTTTAACCGGTAATCTTTATTTATTTTATTTTGTTGCGAATTAGTATTATCATCATCATTAAACATATTTCGTTAAACATAATATAAATAAATTATATATGCACGTGCATAACCAGACTAGTTACTCTATTACTTTTTGTTTTAGTTTCGAAATTATATACGAAACTACCCCGGTATCGTAAGCTTTTCTTAAAATATTTTTATATAGTTAAAAATAACTGGTTAAAATTATATAAGTACAGCCCGTCTAATTGTTATTGCAAATCTTTCATGCACATATTAAAAAAATTGATTTATCGGAACGCGCGTTCACTTTAGTTCAGAATTTTCCGTTGACGTTATCGAAATTTTGTTTGTGACACAGTAATAGGTGTTGATATTTGGTGCGCTCATAAATTTAGTTTGTCGATGGGAGTTGAAAAAAAAGCATCTGTAAGTTATTGGTTTTAATTAACGATCGAGGCGAAAATACTTTGCGATAACGGTGTTTGATTGTTCGTTTGTAAAAAATTTAGTTGCTCCATACAGCCATACACCTATTATATAACAGTCCAAAGAGCCCAGTCATATAGTTTTTATATTATAGAGATGAATAAACGTTTAATAATTTAAGAAATGCCTCTTAGTACATTGGAACTTAATAATTTCGAATGAAGTATATAGGAAATTCTTTCTTTTCATTCCTCACCCATAGGTATACATCACCCCCTCAAAATCGCACACAACCGCAGTTGCAAAAAGATTGTACAACGTATATAGTATAATAGAGAATATAATAAACTCACCTCTCTGTCTACCCTCGGAAACGCTGTAGGCGAGCTCCTTAAACTCTATGTCGACGGGCGGGCGTTTTGGCAGGTGAGTGAGCGAGACAGCGGGCTTCTTGTAGGGCTGTCCGGGACTCGCTCCACTGTGGTTTGGCACTTTGCGCGCCAATACGCCGCTGTTGCAGACGGAGCCAGCGTTGCCGTTAGCCGCCGCACCGTTGCACGCGCAGTGCAGATTGTTCTGCGAGCCCCTAAGCAAACCAAAACCAAAATCAATCTCACACGAATTATATGAATAATGCATGGTGGGGTACGGGAGATTTTATATGCGCGTTATTCAGGGTTTTTTTTTGTGGATTTCGCGAGGGCGGCACAATATCTGCGTGGGATGATTGATTTGATATATATTGCTGGTAAAAAATGTTTCATCGCCATTGTTTTACTTATGTACATATTGTCTGTAAATATTTAAAATGATATTTTCTGGGAGAGAATTATATCTATAAGAATGTGAATGTAAATATATAACAAACTTGTGAAAATGAAAGCCAAGGTATAGTTTATACTAAAAAAAAAGAGGAAGACGCGTATAAAAAATGTTTTATATCTTACAATTACTGCATGAAAAGTTGAAAAATTTTATACATACACATATATAATCTATATACTTTAGTTTTTTTCAGGTGCATGCGAAAATTAGATTTTCATTTTCGATAGCCGCGGTTAAGATGGTCAAATTTTTTTACACGTAAACATGCTTTTATACTCTGTAAACGAGTATAATATACAAAAGTAAAGATTAATTACAGATCATTGAATTGATTGGTATATTTATTCTGCAACGTTGACGTAATCTTTACGTCAAAGGAAAAATTGCAAAATACTAATTTAGTATGATTCACGAGATATGCTGTGCTTCAAATAAATCAGTAAAAAAAGAAGACGCGTCATGTACAAAACCATTGACTATATTACTTCATTTATATTTTATAGAAAACAAATCAGTAGTAACAGACGATTTTTTTGTACATAGACCACTGCGATTCTCACTTCTCTCTGTAAAGTTTACCGCATCTTAGCATCATAATATGTAATGTAAACAGCTTATCAAATCAAATAACTAGAGTAACCATTACTACGAATCACAACACTATAAACAATTAATTCATCGTCTAAATGGATATAAAAGAGAAAACCTACTATACCACCAAACTCCATCTATATAAATATTCGCATATAACTTGTTCGCTGCACACTTCTCGAACACGCTATACTCACAGAATTATCTCACTGCAACATAAATCTCTCGCCTTATTGATTTCCCCGCATAAACACATATATATATATATCCAAATGATAAAATCCCTCTCTCCAAAACCCTTTCGTAAGCAGCAGCAGCAGCAGCGACGCGTCGTAGTCGCGTACGTCCATGACATTGAACCAGTCGATATCGCACACTGCGATATTACTGCACTTGTACCAAATGTCGCGTCGTTTTGGTATATACTAAGAGAGCCCGCGATTGCCGTAAAAACATGGACTTGTATCCAACTGTAACGAGCATCTCTACATCTCTCTCTCTCCCTCTATCTCTTTTTCGCGTATACATACATATGTTTACGTGAGAGAACGAGTCGCGCACGTTACATACATGACACACGTGTGCATATATATAGAGGTGAATGCGAGAGAGGCTCGGTAGCTCGTCGTCGCCGTCGCCGCGAACTTGAACCGAGGCCAACGATCAGTGTCTCGTTATGTATGCATTAACGTCGACGCCTTATCAGTCGGAAAAGCGGCGCATATGTGTACGTGTGCACGCACCGAAGACTCGCGACCACGTTGACAATGCGATACAGACACGCCGACTCTGTGTATATAATGTGTGTCCGCATTGGGAATGTCAAAACAAACGCAATGTGTATATGCCGCGAAGTCGTGACTTTTCGTTCGCTATGTGCGTGGCTTTGCTTGTCATGCGTCTGGTAATGCGTGTGTGTGTGTGTGTGTGTGTCGTAGATGGGGAATATTTTGGAAGGCATGGGTTCGGATGAGTGTGGAGAACAAACGAGAGCCGAAATTGCCATATCACATATTTCATCTTCGACTTACTCGATATTCTCTTAAATATACGGAGACTATGCTTATCGATTCCTCACATGCACTAGGTCAAATTTCGTAAGATTAATCCCATTGAAAATTTCCAGTTTCGTAATGGATACACACGAGCATCTAGAGCACAATTTATGAAACGGACTAATATATACATATATAGCAGCGGCGACCTTGACTTATACATGAATGTAAAAATACGTAAAGCACTGCAACGAAAGCTATGTAGCGTTATATACAGTCGGCTCTAATGTAACTAGCAAACTTTTGCGTAAAATCGGCAAATTATATAGCCTGCGTGAGATTATTGTTTGCGGACGCATGTACGAATACGCGCGCATACAAAATGCGCACGGCTGCGAGTTACCAAAGCGTTTAAGCTATTATAGAGGTTGATGCAGGCCGGTTGCCAATGTCGAACAGTAATACTAATTTATCCAGTTGATTAATCGTTTGCACTTTTATAACGATCTTATATACACAAGTGAACTTTGTAACGATCGCGTAATTTATATTGCAGCTGTATTATGTATACATATATATATATATCAATTCGAAAGTATACGAAGAAATGGTTAATATTCATTGGTTGGGCAAATCCATTTGATAATCTAAATCGATACTTTTCTATCATCGCGATAAAATAGTTTTAATGTATAATCTCGGAAAGTACAAAAATGCGAATTTTCAATAATCGAATTTGAAAAACTTTCAATATAATAATATACAGCGATGACGATCCGTATACAGGACGAATCGATTCCATCGTATTGGCTATATACCATTCGATAGATCGCGAAATTCTAAGAACCACATATCTTTCTCGTTTTTCGATCTGACAAGTAGTTTCCGAATTCTTAATTGTTAAAAGTTTGTAAGATGAGCCAATCAGCGGGCAATTACAACTTCCGCCCGCTGTAGTTGTCCGCTGATTGGCTCATCCTACAAACATTTAATAATTAATAACTCGGAAACTACTTGTCAGATTGAAAAACGAGAAAGATACGTAGTTCTTAGAATTTCGCGATCTATAGAATGGTATATAACCAATGCGATGGAATTAATTCATCCTTTATATAAAAAGAAGGTAAGGAAAGAACGTATCTTTGAAAAGAAGGAATACAGCAATCGAAAAAGAAAAATATACAAAAAATACGCGCGACTCTCCGACTCACGAATGTATAAAAAAGGCTTCGAACCTTGGACCCGGTCGTACATCTCCTTCACCCAAGCGTTAATACTACATTCCTTTTTTTTTGTTATCGCAGAAACATCAGATCGAGATACACGCGCATTATGCGCTATCGAAACATATGTATATATTTCCACTCGCAGAGAATGTAATGCTGATTAAAAGTGCGCACATTAGCAGACCGATCGTCTGCGACTAGCCTTTTTTTTCCCTCCACTTCTTCTCGCAGACTTTTTCTTAGGATTCGGCGAGGATCATGCGTCCAGCTCGTGATGTAGTCCTCAATGACGACGCACGCCTTATGCAAAGAAAAAGGTCTCTTTATGTGCCGCGAGCTCGTGTAGTGTCCTGCGATCTTTGAGCTTGTGTTTGGAATTTTGAATTTAAGAACCGACTAGAATATGCATGCACGAGGTTTCATTTTTTTTTACGTCGCTCCATTATCGTTTCTAGAAATACTGGACTTTTTCTTTTCTCCTGTGATGGACCACCAATACGCCTTTGGTAATAAATGATTACGGTATACAAATAATCTGATATATCGGAAACGTTTTTTCTCTATGTATGATCTATTCAGCGACTATCCGAAGGCGAATTTACTCTAAAAAAAGTATTATAGAATTCCCTTTGTACTTTTAACCATGCATATAAGCGATATCCAAGTAATCGGTACATTCGTATTAAGCGTTTATTATAAAATCCACCTCCTATAAGCACCGCCCAAATCACGTGTCCGCAACCTTCTGCCTAAAGAAAAACCAAAAAAAGGGATCTTCCTACTTGTGAGATTGCAAGAGAGAGAGAGAGTAAAAGCGAAAGGTATAGGCGTGTAGGTCAAATCGCAGGAAGACATATCGTCGAACGACGACGACGACGACGACGACGACGACGACGGGGGTTGTAACACAGCATGGTATAGAGTCCCCGCGGGGGTCGCGCGCAGAGTCCGACGCTCGCTACGCCCACGTCACGTGCACGAGTGATCCGTATATATAAGATCACCTACGACGACGGCGGCGGCGGCAGCGACGGTGGCGTACTTAATTCTTAAGCCATCGACTCTACACGTCTCCGTGTCTATACAGATATATATATATATATATACGAGAGCGTGCCTTTTGTCCGCGGGAGGTCTGACACGTGCGAGCCAGCACCGATACCAACACCAACAGTAGCGGTAGCGGCAACAGCTCCGAGAGAGAGAGAGAGAGAGAGAGAGCGATCGAGACTATACGCCGCCGGGGCTGATTGGCACTTTCGTCGTAATTCTCGTATACGACTTAATGAGACGCAAGCGCGCGCCCACCACCCGTTTCCGAGGTGCTCTCGATTTTTTTTCCCTTTTTAATCGCTCCTTTTCTACTTCGTTAGCTTGATTGGCTTAAGAAAGGCTTGTATGTATATACATAAGGTACGAAGATACAGACGGATGCGGATCGGAGTGTTGGATTTGTGTGTTTTGGGTGTACGATAGGTTGCGTTGCTCGAAATGCTTGAAAAACGTGTGGAAAAGTTTGTTGTTGGGAGAGATCGATGAGTGGAAATATTGTATAGGTTTAGAATAATCCTATACATAAGCTTCATGTTCCTAAGTGATAATTAATTTTTTTTTAATTTGTCAGTGTATTTATTCTTCATTCGCTTCAATTTCACATATATATATCAAAGAAATATTGAGGTTTAGTTTTAATATTGAGCTTTAGTAATAATAATTTTTAGTTACTATACATTTTGTAACATAATTTTCATATTCCGTAATCATTAATAAGAATCCCGTTAATAGCTGTCAGCTTAATAAAATGTAGTCATTGGGTATTATATAGAGCATCAGGATAAACGAGGTGTTATACGAGACTTATATTTCACGTATACCTAATTACTAAAGACATTGAGCGAGTCCCTATACAACGTCTGCTGTAAGGACTCGCTCAACTATACTTGTCAATAACCACGATATTTGGCCAGCGTAGCAAAGATTGAACACAATTATATTTATTCATTTATAATAGCAAATAAATATATAATTAGCTTTTGCAAATGTTTGCTTTATATAAAGTGGAGCAAAGCGCTCAAAGTGAGAACAGTCGCATCTCGAACGAAATAATATACATATATATATATATATAT
>UELV01182334.1:0-10388 GCA_900490015.1 Megastigmus stigmatizans
GTATTTTATTATTTATTTATTATTGAAGAATATTTTTAATAATTATCTATTGATTTATTAATAAACTTCAACGTGAGTGACCCCTTTACACAATTTAAGTCTTAATACTAATTACAAATATTGATGAAGTTTGGTAACAAAGCATACTTGCCTGTTTTATACTTTTTTGGAAAGGTTTCTTTCATAGATTTCAGAACTTTTTAAGAGTCTGAAACATATTAATGAGTAACATAAAAAATTGTTCATATCGATTTTAGTTAATAAATGTCGCAGTTAATAAGGTAAATGTACCAATAAGTAACCAGTTAAGGATGCAAAGGTAGTATATTGCTAGGTACAGTTAAAAAATAATTGGTTTAATAAAATATTACACATTAATAAAACATTTTAAAATGAATGTTTAAAAAAAAAAATAACTTAAAAAGTATTTACTGTAAACTTTTGAATGAATTTATATTTGTTCTAAGAAAAGTATATATGCGTCTTTAGCGCCTCTAGGCCATGACCTTTTTTTAAAATGAATGTCACTTACCTTAAACCACTGCTTATCTTGACGTAACATATTTGTATAATGTCCACTATGGAGAGTATTGTCATGATGAAATATTCCGCTCATTACTTTGTAACGTTTATTTTCAATTGAAATTATTGTTTTTGGTATTTCGTTAATTCGGAAATTATTAATTTTCGAAACTGTTGTATCGTCAATATTAAATAATAATAATTGTTTTATAAAAATAGTGTTTTTTATACTTATATCAACTTTTTGAAGTCTTTTACATGTACAACTGTTATCGCAATTACCTTCAATTTCTCGCCAAGTTCCTACATTATAATCTATTACATCTTGTAATGTGTAAGAATGTGTAGGTTCGGGAAGAGAAAGTGTCAAAATATAATTCGACGTCACACTTGGTTTGTTTCTCATATCACAGCCTGGGCATCGTGTCACTGTTGTCAATTGATGTCCGACGACAGACTGTAAGATAATAGATGCATTACAAAGATCTAATAAAAATTCCGAAGCATCCTGCTGAATAAGCGATGCATATTTTTCATCAACATATTCTCTGTATTTCCTAATATTAACGATACTTTTTGAAAAATATTGATTAAAAATATTTCTTAATTCATCATAATGACTATGTTCGATTAAAATTCTTCTTACTGTTGCGGAATGAAATAAGCTTTGTATGCACGCATTAGCATAACACGAAACACCATCTTCATTTGTTAATCCATTAATATTCCAACTAGCATCAGAAATAAAACTCATCATGTTAATGTTATAATTTTGTACACGGTTTATATTAGACCATCGAGTATCTTGAATTTTATAAAGTCGTTGTTTGCATTCACGTGGAATATTGTAAACTTGAAGATCAGGCCGGTAATGTTGCTTTAATCTATTATATTCGAGAATAGCTGATTCATCAGCCATAATACATGAAAGGTCAAAATTAATTAAATGCAAACCTTCCATTTTTGTAACTCGCGATAAAGCAACATATGTTTGACCACAACTAAAGATACAATTGCCAGCTTCTACAAGAACATTATTCAAACTTAAACCTTGGCTTTTATGGATTGTTATTCCATAACTATTACATATTCGAAATTGTGATCTTATTATGTATACATTATCCATTATAATAAATTTATATTGTAGTCGTTCTAATGAATATTCCAAACCTGATTGTAACTTGATTTGTATAGAATTTATTTGATTTGCATTTTCTTTGGAGACGGAAATAACTTCACCTATAGTTCCATTCACTAATCCAATAGAAACATCAATATTTCTTCTTATCATAATTTTAGCACCAACTTTAGTTGTTATGACTCTTTCGATTCCGCATGAATTATCATTATCTTCATCCAACAATTTCAAAACTTTCTTGTCCCAACTTTTCGGACATTTAAAAGAATCATTTGCTACAAGTTGTATTTCTTCTGAATCTATTCTTCGTAACATAGCAGTATTTAAAGCATTGCACATTTTTTTTTGTAGGTAATAAAGATACCGTGTCAGTAGGTAGATCACGTAAATACATACATAATTCGTCCATTATATCTGCGCAATTTGTAGAATGAAACGTTAATTTTCGTGCTTGTAAATTTTCAACATCTTCATTAGTAATAAAGCCTAACCTAATTCTGGAAAGAATTTCAGTATAACGTATATCATCTTTTTGTCGCATATTTATAGTTAATTCATCGTAATCGAATAAATTCCATAAATTGTATGTGCTTATCGCTCCTATGTATTTATCAATATTTTTTTTTGCTTAATTCTATGAATGGAAATTCTTCATGCACGGGAGGTAGTTGGAGTAAATCACCGAAAATAACAATATGTTTTTTGTCAAACCAACCATCGTCAGCATCAGAAGTATTAAATATATCTCTGTAAGACGAAAATGAATATACATGAGCATCACGTTTGATACCATAGATATTTCATCGATTATAATCAAATCAACATTTTGCAAACTCTGCCTTATTTTTTTTTCAAAGATGCAGAAGATAATTCTTTATATACGGCAGTGCAGCCATGTTCTTCTGGCAACTGCAGTAATCTATGAATCGTATGACCTTGAATGTTGTACGCTGCTATACCGGTAGGTGCAGTTACAGCTGTTTCTTTTTGGCGGTGAATCTTATTCCATGTAACTAAATTTTCTATAATAAAACTTTTTCCTGCTCCACCTGGTCCACTTATAAATATTCTCAAAATTTTGTCATCAGTCTCTAAAGTGGATGTAATTTTTTTAAAGATTCTTGATTGATTTTCATTAAACATTTCAATAGCTTTTTCAAGATCTTGTTCATTAATAAGTACTTTCTGTGCCATATCTTTGAATTCGTTCATAGCATTTTCAGTTTGTTCTGGAACGCAACCTGCAGGAATATGATCATTTGACTCAGTATGTTCATTACTTTGCAACAATAATTCTTTTTCGATCATCTTATTCACCTGATCCATAGCTTGCCGAATAGTTTCACTTCTATCGTGATATTTCATAGCTTCAGCTAATTCATACTGCTTTTTTAAGAATGCATGTACGTAAGTATCTTCGTTGTTCTTCAACTCATTTGAATCTCTCCAGGGTTGAAAAAGTAATAGTAATGCATAATAATAAGACTCTGGTTCATTGACGGGATTGAATTTCCAGTGGTTTATTAAATAAGGTTTTTTCCGTTTTTTACAAAAAAGTCCAGAATCCATTTCATAAAACTCTACTTTTCGAATCGGTTTTTGTTTATGTATATCAAACCACTTAGCAAAATCGTACAAACACAATTTCATTAAATGGTTTAAGTTTCCTGCTTCGAATCATCCTCACATCTAACCACCTAATAATAGTATCAGGATGAGTGGCATAAAGAGAACGTCCTAAAAGTGTATCAGCAGCTTCAATTGCACCGCACTCTCTGTGATTCAAAGCGCATAAAGTATAACACCATAGACGACTATATAACGATTTGTTGGATTGTATGTCTGAAAAGTCCACAATGCTTTTTTCTCCTTTAGTTCCGTAACTTGATACATATTTTGTTAAAAGGTAAGATGATTCGCATATGAATTGTGCATCATTATTTCCTTCCCAAAGTACCAAAAGAGCAGGCATATAATCATTTATATATACTTCTTCCTGTTTTCGTGGTAGATCATAAAATTTACTCTTATTTTTTAATTTTCTCCGATTAGCAATGGAAACTGACACAGGTCTCAATTTTAATTGAGTTGATACTGTACGAGGCAATCCGAAGCGACAAGCGCTTTTAAAACTAGTTTTAGTTTTTTTCTTACGCATACAGTAACTATTATGTTTATGCTTTTGATATGCCATAACGCGTCGATGAAGTTCCGGAGAAATACGTTTGTCAGGTATTCTGCAAGTTATGTGTTAATGTGAACCCAAAATATACAGTGATAATGTGGTAATCCTCTACCCTGGTATTCAACGCAATAGTAATAGTGAATAATTTTTCCTATTGGATTAGCTGTTGAAAGAATATAAGCTAGCATTGCTTGAAATTTATTATGAATATATCTCGAAGATGACACTGGATCAGCAACTATTAGTTCACTAATAGACCTTTTATCGTTGTCCCCAACATTAACTTCTCGAATGTATTCACCTAGTGCTGACCACATCCACTCAGTAGGACTTAAAGTAACAAAAAAAGTTCCACGTCCGTATTCACGTGTCATGCAATTTAAGTCATTTCGAGGCCTTTTCCAGTATGCTTCAGTACCACGTAATCGAGCAAAGACCGTTTCTAAATTTGAATTTAATTGATCTTTCTCTAATTGTTCCAATAGTTCTCGGGCTGTATATTTAAAACGAGGATTAACTACGTTTAGCTTATGAAAAATTCCGGCACTTATTTGTCGAATATTGTTATTAAATAATAGATAAAAAAGATACTGAATATTGAGTCTGAATTGTGGGTGTTTACAAGTTAATCTGGACTTAATGAAATCAAAATCTCTTAATTTTTGCTGTCTATCTTCATGTTGACCGCATACTCCGAAAGGATATAGATCCGGAAAACATTTTAAATCTTTGCCACGAACATCTAAAGCAGTTGCATATACTTGCAACATTTGGTACAATTTTGAATCAGTTTCATTAGCTTTTTTATCGTGTAAAAGATAAATTGAATATTGTTCATAATATGAATTTGATTGAGATTTTTGCGTTAACAAAGCTGCTGGATGTGGATTTTCGTGTACAACTTGATTTTTATGAACCCCATCGTGATTTTGAATTTCAGTATTATCTTCATATTGTAATTGTAAATTTTGAAGAGAATTGAAAAGTTTCTGAGGCGAAGATGGAATAATTATTTCAGCATAAAGAGGATTCCAAATCTTTAGCCAATGTAATGCATTCCATACCTTTTTAACATCAACCAAATCTTCCCATATGATCGTCGCTTTTGTTGGATTACTCCGGACCAAAATAAACATTTCGTGATTAGTACTAAAATGGAACAACGGGTCAGTATCTGGACATATTTTTTTCAACGTTTCTTCTGATGGTAAAGGTAAATGAAAAGTTCTACCTTTTACTTTGTCTATTTTAATATGCTGTGGTAAATTCTTTTTCATAACTGTATCCATTTTTATAATTGTTTGAAATGCCTTAGCTCGTTGAATCAATATTTTTTCGTGCATATTTAAAATTTTAATTTCATCTGGAACATCCTTAACGAAAAGGTTATTTAAAATACTAGTAGATGGTAAAGAATATTTTCTGAAATTATTGATAAAGTTTTGGCAGATAGAACCAGAATGAAATTCCTGAGAATCGTATAAATTTTTTATTTTTTCCCAGTAATTAATCTCTTCGATGTTCAAGTTATTTAAATCAAGCAATTGCTTTACTAAATTTAATGTTTCTAAATTCATTTTATCAGCGTACTCCTCGATAGGTTGAACTTTACGTTTACAAAAAAGTCGCTCGCATGAAATGCATGGGATTGTAGATGGATCCATAACTATTTTTGTGTATATTTTAATTCCACTCTTATATATTTTCTTTATTTCTTTTTCATCTAAGATTATTTCAATATTATCACTTTTAAGAGGTACAACTGAAAAATTACTAGCATTTAATACAATAATTTTTAATTTTTCGACATCAGTACTATCTAAAGCATTTTCTATTTCCTCAGTTTTTTTATACAGACTTTTTAATTCATAAAGTCTTCGTTTTATCGTACGTAATTTTTCATAATGAGGAGCTAAAATACTTAGTTTTAAAAATTTTGATGAACATAAGAGAGGTTGAGCGTAACACACAATTGGATGACCTCGTTTTTCTGAATGTAATATACTTCAACTGAGCAAATATCCATATTTTTAAGGAAACGGTAAGCATCCACATATGTGCAGTAAAGTATACCTTCAAAAAATAATTTCATTTCTTGCAATATATCAGGATCTATCGAATTACAAAAATCATAACATTGCCAAACTTTTCTATTTTTATTCATTGTTTCTATAAGAGAAAATATATTCATTAATTGTCCGTTTTCATTGAGCACAAGATTTGTCGACTTTGCACAAGAATCATTTGCAGGTGCAATATTTTTAAAGTCGTACGTACTTTCTGCAAAATATGTTTCTGAAGTAGAACAATGTCCTGGTACACCACATAAAGAGCACATTTTTCATTACCATGAATCGGTATGGTACCTAAACGAGTTAAAGAAATTTGTATTTTCTCTTTCAATGACTTTAAGATCTGTTTTAACTGCGAAAAGTAACTGTCTCTTATGTAAATAGAAGTTAAAACAAGCATTTGAGCTTCCATTCTACGATCTGTGAAGGGAGCCGAATCTAATTTTTGCATAACGTTTTTCACGTATTTTTCAGAATTTTGTAATGATTTGTTTGTATTTTGCTTTATACTTATAACTTTATACTTTCTTTTGATTTTTTTGGCTGCTTCTATTTTATTACTTATAATTGGATTCAATATTTTTCGTTTTCTCAATATTTTTTGTTTATTTGTTTCGTAACATTTCCGGTTTCGAGTTCCGGTAGCAAGTGGTTTTTCGCATGCAGATCCATCATTAGACATCGACTTGTTCAATTGACGATTTAATTTTTGTTTTATCAATAATTATTCTTTCTTTGATTCGTAATATTTCTTATTCTTTCTTTGACGATTAAGATTCTTATCTGTATTTACTGTTTTACTAATACTACTACAAGCACGTGATTTTTTTATGTGCAGGTTCATCCTTAGATGACGACTTGTTCAATTGACGTTTTAATTTTCGTTTTCTCGATATTTCTTCTTTCTTTGATTCCCAATAGTTCTTATTCCATCTTTGACAATTAAGATTTTCACTTCGATTTACTGCTGATAAATCAATAGTGTTGGTAACAAGGGGTTTTTTACATGCAGATTCATCCTTAGATGACGACTTGTTCAATTGACGTTTTAATTTTCGTTTTTTTCGATATTTCTTCTTTCTTTGATTCCCAATACTTCTTATTCGTTCTTTCACGATTAAGATTTATACCTGTATTTACTGCTGATAAATCAATACATGCAGATTCATTCTTAGACGACAAAAGTACATCTTTAGTTACACCTGTACTTACTAAATCTTCAACACGTTTTGTTTGTACATCTTTTTTCAATATTTTATTGTTTAATTTATTGTTTAATTTATTGTTTAATTTATTATTATTTCTTGGAGGATCAGTTACATTAATATGAGCAGTATTAAGAACTTTCATTGGGTTAGCCACTTTCGTGTTTAGTGATGTCGATATTCTAGTATGCTGCTCATGTACTTCCTCTAAAACTAAAACATATACGTCCTTAGAATTGAGAGGCCAAGGGCTTCGCTTAATAGTTAAATCATCAGCTTTTAACCAATAGTCCTTTTCACGTAGCATATTCGTGTAATGGCCAGAGTAAACAGTGAAACCATAATAAAATATACCATTAACCACCTTGTAGTACATATTGTTCATTACCACTTTTTCATTTTATAAATTTTGGAATTTAAAATTGGTGATTTTTGTTATAGATCCGTCATGATTGGGAATAAATAATTGTAACTGCAGAATTATAACATTGTTGGCAGTATATAGTTCAGTTTTTCCAATTTTTTTGCAGCCACATCCGTTTTTACAAATTATGTCAGTACGGTTCCAATTTCCTTCATTGTAATTTATAACAGCCTGCAAGGTAGTAGAATCTTCTATCAAGTTTAGTAAGGCGAGTGGCAATATATAATTATTAAAGGAATTTCTATTTATTTCATTGCAATGAGAACACTTTATTTCAGTAATTAATTCGTGCCTAAGAACTGAATGTAAATTTTTGGATTTATTGCAAAGGTCTGTAATAAATTCAGCAGCATCTTGATGTTCTAAAGCAGTATATTTTTTGTGTGTAAATTCTCTTAATTCCAATATATTAACATTACGTTGAGAAGAATATTGTTGAAATGCAAAAGCGAGAGCATTTAATTCTGGATTTTCATGCAACTTTTGTCTTTCATATCTCGTATGAAATAAACTCTGTAAGCATGCGTTCGCATAGCAAGATACCCTATCTGTATTAGGAAGTCCAGTTACAACCCATCGTTTATTTAAACTTGAATTAAAATTAGGGGTTTTAAATTGCAATGCTTTAGTATCATAAATCTTAGAAGTACTAATGTCATTATTCAATTTTTCTTGATATAAATCGTCATCATTTCTGTCGTCAATAATAGGAAAATGACTGAGTTCATTGTTTATAAGCATATGATGAAGATGCACACGTAGATACTTATAATCATAAATGATCTTCGATGGATTTTTTTTAAACACAATGATGTGGCAAACGCTATTGCTAATACTCCACAATCAGTACTATTTTTTTGATATTGCACATTTTCAAAATAAACAGGGTACTTCATTGTAATATGGAAATATTTTTTTTTTTAAAATATCTCGTTATTACCATGTAATCGTTTTTGATTTAAAGAGTCATAAATGAAAATCGCTTTCGTGTCGTAATAATAACAAATCCAATGTCCACCTATGCATTGTTTACATAAATCGTCACAGCTATAAAGTATTTGCAAATGATGCTCATTACGCAGATTTGGTTGTATGCGGTTTCTTAAGGGATCTTTCAAAACATTTTGAATGAGTAGGGTAGACCGCGGATTAAATTCCGAATGATTTCGTAGTATATTGTGAAATTTTTCAATATGAGTGTCTATTAAAAGCGATCCATTAAGAATCCTAATTTTATCTTCGTGTGAAAGGTCATACTTATTTTTTAATAACGTATTCATTACTATAAAAGAAAATTACAAAATATATCAAAATTACGTGAAGAAAGAAGTTTTTATTTTCAAATTCCTTGTCTAATTGTATATTATTACTTTGAGGCGCTACAGGCTGCCTTATTTGAGGTTACGGTGCTAATGGCTGCCTTTTTAGTAATAATATAAAAAATAATACGTACTATAATGCACAAAGAAGACAAAATATTTTTCTTGATCCTGTATAAAAGGGAATTATAAGAATAGCATATTTATTTCATAGCAATAAAAGCTCTTGTCACTTTCATGTATTACTACAGTGATGTCAACAGCACGATAATCAGAATTTTATCCAGTCATTTTTTTCATGGGTAAAATACAGTGATGCATGGGTAAAATACAATTTGGCAACAGCCTGATTCTGTTGGTTCAACTCGTGTATTATGGCTCTTTCTGAATTGCGATGTATGTTTCACGAAAGTTGGACAAGTTTGAATTTCAGAGATGGAGTAATCAAGAAGCCGCAAAAGGACATGAAAAAGCAATTTCTCAATTACTCAATAGGAATAAGACAATTTGAAAAGTCAATTCATGATTGTACAACCAGCTCAGACTACTTCAGTTCACAGGACAAACAACTTTCATGAGCAACAGTACAGTTACAATAAAAAGCTGATATTGTTAGTGTTTGAATACATGTTCCCAAAAAAGCTTGCAACTTGCGCATGTATGTGTAGTACATGGGCTCGGTAGGAGAAGGCCTTGATCCCACCTTATGGCATACAATAGATTTAACCAGTGGCATCATAAACCGATAGCCAGAGACTCTTACTCTGGACTGGACAAACACAGCTAAAAGACAATTTTTAGCTGCTAAGACAAGCACTGCTAAGACAATTAGCTTGGCTGCTGAATCGATTACATGCTTGACGAACATCAGTATCCCTTGATTTAACTTTGGTGCAATTTTAAGTAGTAGTTTATAATATTTCTGCACAAGTTTTACCAAATCAGAAAATCATGAATTAGATATTGCCAATGACATTTAAGTCTGAAAATTCTGTTCAATATTAGACATGAATAAATATTTTTTTGACAATTTTATTTAACTATAATTGTGATGAAAAAAAAACATTTAAAAAAAATTATTCAACAAAACATTATATAAAAAGAATAACTTTATATATTAAAGTAAATGTTGGATAATTGCACATATTTTGTCCCCTTCAGTATTTATTTTTTAATTAACATTCTATACAAAATATCTCTATCGATTTTTTTTACTGTCTATTGATCCAAATTTATTCAAAGTAATCGCAGTGACTTTGTTCTACCTTTAGATGAGAATGAAAATGCAACACAAAATTTTTTTCTTATTATTTCTTATTTGTAGTTTATCGTAATCTTCAAAAAAATATTTTATTAATCAATGCATGCATTATATATGCATATACAAAAATATGGACATTCAAAGGTAGTTTAATGTTAAGTGTTTGCAAAAACATATTTACAATACATGATGTATTGAATAAACGCCTTAAAGCAGCAGAACTAATATTTATAGTAGGTAAGCTGGGGGGATTCTGGCTCAA
>UELV01182335.1:0-35787 GCA_900490015.1 Megastigmus stigmatizans
TCTCTCTCTCTCTCTCTCTCTCCATCATGCGCTCCTCTTATATCTCATCCTCCGCTGGATCAGGTAATGACACGAGGCCGTGAGGTTCTGTTGCTTCTCTTTCTCTTTCTCTCGTGTACGTTGTTCGGTTATTAGAGCCTACTTTCGGCTCGTCGATTCTTGCGTACATATACGATCTGTCGACATGCGCCTCCAAATCTTTTTCTTCCAATTGAAAGTTATGTTTTGGCAGGTGTCATTCTCTTTTGGATACATAACTCGAGTGTTTATACCTAATGGTTTTTCTCTGAAAGCGCCGCGCGGTGCTCAAGGTGGCACCTGCGGCTAACCATATTTCTCATGGATAAACGCTGCCGCGTATAAATCCGATTTTTATTATGAAAATAAAAAGCTTACTTTATATATATAAGCAATATATATATACATTTCATTCTCGATAATACTGTCATACTCGATCACCGCGCTTCCACGCACTAATTAAACATTAACAAAAAAAAGGTCTGTATAAAAAATTTACTCGATTACACGCGGCATCAAAGTTGCCTTATACACACTTTTCTCAAAATTGATTTATCCGTCACGGTGCGAAGGCCCATCAATCACTCTCTCGCTTATATATAGCTCGAGCGAAATCTCGCAATGTCGAAAGAGGCCGATATTATTGAGTGCCAGCCAGAAACTCTACTGCGCGCTCCCTGCAAATGTCACTCTTTTCTCACACTTGTTCTCGCTCTCTCACGAACGCTTCTTCGTCAAATATGTCGCGACGTCGGTATATATCCGATCGTCCGATGTATTACACGAGATTTTTCCACACTGCTACCACTGTACACGACTGTGAGAAAACACGAGCTCGCGCGAGTGAGCGACGACATTTCGAAATCTGTCCTCTCTCTCTCTCTCTCTCTCTCTCTCTCTCTCTCTACACAATCATGTCGCTCGATTCTCGGTAATAGACATCGTGCCGCAGCGGCGGCAACAGCAGCAGCAGCAGCATTCCCCGCTTTCGAGAGATTAAATTGATTGTCCTGCAGCGGTTCGTGCATAGCGAGCAAGGGCCGCGCGAGCGATGAGCTTTTAAATTTACGTCCAATTGATTTAAGCCTAATGACAAGGATATATTTTAATGCAATCAAATTGCCGGACCTCAATCAAATCTCCATTAAGCCGTTGCGCAATATCTATGACTTAAATATTCTTACTCGCTATGCAGTTCGCAGCTGTCTCTAACGTTTGTTAACATTCAATTAGCCGGTCGCGATTTATCGGGATTCACTCGCTGATGTGTGTCTACGGTTTTATACAAATGCACCTATAATTTGGCAATATTGCCGCGGATGCGTGCAGAGCATAACCGTATGTTTAATCTTTGATGCAAAAGTGAGTTTATTGTGATTGAATCGCGTATTTATTGTGCGCAGGTGAATGGCTTTTGGCCCGGGCGAGTAAAAATATTAGCATTTTTATGCGGCAGCGAAACTGGTTCGAAAAGGAACTTGGAATCTTTTACTGCATATTCTTATTCTTCGTTTTAATATATAAGAGGTGAAATTAAAAGGAGTAAATTTTTTATATAAAAATATTACGACAGAAATAAATGTATATCGATGCATTCATATGCAGGTCTACATATGTATAATTTAGCTAAATGAATTCAATCAATTGAGTTAACTGTTATTATTGAAAAGTTCCAACAATGTGATACATATAATATCTAACTGTCAATTTCAAATTTGTCCAAGAATACATTATTATTTGGATGTATTATTTACCAATCTAATGATAAATCTATTGATTCTTTTTATATATTACTGATATATAATAGCAAAAGTATCGTATACGATCACTACAAATCAAACTAATGAATTTTCAATCGTTTCTCTGCAATATTCGCTTTACTAAAATTTATTTCCAAAGCTATAACAAAAATGTTTAAATGAAAAATATTAACCGTAACATTTGTACCAACTATTGAATGGAATTAGTTACTATACGATATTTGAAATTATCCGTTAGAATTAACCCAATTTCGTTAGAATAAGTACTTATTACATTTTAAATTTCTACCTAAAATTGCACGAAAAAAGGGTAATTGAAATTCTCCTTTCGTCGTTCAACTTCTTCAATATATTCTAAGCTCCCGGAGAATCTCTCATGCCAAGACGAGACAGACACATTGCAGGAACGCTACTCTGCCCAATCGCGCACATATCACACATGATGTATGCGATTCCGCTGCACGTATTGCACATATTAATCTCCCGAAAACCTCTTGAATGTCCAAAAACGTATACTCCCTTTTCCGCGCGGTACGGCATATCAAGAATTCCGCAAGCGTGTCCAAAATTCTCTCCGCTAAAATACACAAAAAGCCCCGCGAAATCCCAGGCTAATATAAAAAGAAAACGCAGGCTATATATACAGTCGTCCGCCAAACAGGTCGAAGGGAAAAAATGACGCATCGCGAGGGGCGCACCGGTCATAATTCACACGTGCAAGCAAACACACTCCAAGAGAGAGAGAGAGAGAATCCACGCGGCGCGCGAGCTTCAATATAAAACGGTGCCAGATTCGATAAAAGCGCCGGCGGGGCCCGTGTGTGTGTCCAGTGTAGCGTAGCGTAGGTATATACACGCACACACTCACACACCGCAGGAATATCTGCATGGGCATATAGGCTATAGGCGCGCGCGCCTCCCTTCTTCTTATAATATACTCGCGCGAGCGCTCGCGCCTTATCGCGCCAGGAATTCAAGAGAGTGCCATTACAGATTACGAGGCGCGCCGGGCCCTGCGCGCGCACCAAGAACAATGGGTACTAAGATCGCACCTTCGGCCTCCTCTCTCTCTCTCCTGCCCCGTGTGTGTGTGCGCGCGCGAGCGCAAGCGATGCCCCAGTTGCAGGCACCTAATGCAGAGCTCCTATACGTGTATACATATACGTATGCATATGTAGAAGCGCGAGCTCCTCGGCGCGATTACGCGGAACTCGGCCGGCTTTTCTTGCGCACCGGGCCTGTATGGGTGTGCCGTATATATAGTGGAGAGCGCGACTGCGGAGAAGCCCAGAGGGTGCACGAGTGCAGCTTAAAGAAAAAGAAAGAGGGAAAAAGAAAAGCACGCGCCTTAACTAGGTGCTTATGCCTTTACTCGCGGGATCTGAACGCTCGGCCTGCAGAGAGTCTGCGCGCCTAAGATTAAACGTTGGACGATGTGCTGGCGCGTGCATATACATAGTGTGTGGGTAGAGACTGCGGGATCCGCCAAGTTCGTGTTTTTCACCGCAAAGTGCGGAGTTATATGACGGTGTGTGTGTGTGTGTCTGTGTGTGGGGGGTCTGATGTATATAGCGATGAAATGGGTCGGATGTATATAATGAGATGAATATTTCGAACTTTGCGTGCATGGATCGGGTACGCGGCAAACAGAATTGAAAGTCTTTATGAATGAATGATAAGTAGTAAACAGCTACAAGTTGATGAATTAACAAAATATAAAATAGTTGCCCTCAATGAATTTAGTAGAATTAGTTCGGTATGACGCGTGAGCCATTGTACATCCAAATCTGCAGTTAAAATTATACACTCTGCTTATTTCTTCTGCAGCTTATTTTGAAGCGATTGAATGTGTAAAATTAGGTTTTTTTATTAAATTTTACGTGTGTGTTTTGGAACGCATTTATGTACGGTATAAAAGCAATAGAAGGAAGATGTGTATTTTTTAACTCATATTTGGATTTACAGTGATCGCGTGCAAAGTAATGAGACTTACTAGGAGTATATGATCTTTGGGTCACAAATCTGATTAAAATTTTAGAATGTATTTTTTGATATTAATATATATATACAGTTTAACATATATATTTAAAGCAGCTCTTCCCGATACTCGAATTATTTAAATTTAAGAGCCATTATTGTTGTCTTATTTTGAGAAAATAGAATAACGTGATATAACGTGATTGCACTTATTCAAAGTCATTTAATTGACTAGATGTTAGTATACGTACTTATATTTTGAAGATGACAATAGCATTTTTTTCAATAATATATATATTTTTAACAATAATTTTTCAATATACTTCTTATAAGTCAAAATCTTTTCGATTTGGAATAATAATAATTGATGTGCCGATAAATTTTTAATTTTCAATCTCTGCACTATAAATAAAATTCTAAATCACAAATATATAAATAGCGTGCATAATAACCGTTCGCGCAAAAACAGGCGATTATAGAAAAAATCAAGGCAAATCTCTAACAACAGATGAAGGCAACTCGAGGATATACATAAGTTTCGACAAAGCAAATTATTTTTGATTGAAAATTGCTATAGCTTTATTCGCAAGTTGCTCAATGCTTCTATATCATTCGGCATCTTTAGAGCTTCGCACTAACGCACGCGCGCAGGAAATAAAAAAGCTGGTATATATATATATATATATAGGAGGGAAGAAAGAGTAGAGGGGAGGAAGAATAAAATAAAGGAGCATGCGGGAGGAACAAAAGACAAAAAGACATAAAGAATCGAAAGAGTATTTAGAGGAGGATTTAATAGCGTTCCAGTGCACGGCTTTCTAGTCGCGCATAGGCACACGTTTACTAACCGCGCTCCTCCGCTGCACGCGCTGCACTGCAATACCGTCCGGTGTATTACATATATATATATATATATATGTGTGTGTGTATATGTGCGGTGCACGGAGCGCTACACACACGCGGCCTTTAAAGAGGACGCTATCTTTACGGCGTTTTATGCATTATTATGCATTGGCGCATTGTGAGAGGGGGGGGGGGTATTGCGCTGCTGAGAAAAGTGTCGAGAGAGTACCGTTGGCCTTTTTATTTCACTCAATACGGTATTTACCATTCTCTCTCTCTCTCTCTCTCTCTCTCTCTCTCTCTCTGTCTCTCTCTCTATTTGGAAGCAATAGTCGACGGATATATTTGTGTCCCGGTGTTACAGACTATATGTAGGTGCATATGTAGATGATATATATATATATATATAGAAAAGGGATAACTTGTAGTGTGTACAGAAATATATCTTTGATCGCGAGGACATATTATATAGATTGTATATAGTGGTGCAAGTTTGTGTAATTAGAGTTCATAAGATTGGGTCGCATAACCAAGTAAAAAATGCAAGTGTTCCGCTTTCAGTATTGTTCGGTCACACGTCGTATATCCATAACAGAATGCAAATGTGCACAAAAATTATTTGATCAGACTTGAATGAATCATATAATGCATTGGTATATATTAGCAAAGATAATACTAATGAATATTAATAACGAGTTTTAATTAATTCGACTGCGGAAACGATGATCGACGTCATAAATTCCAAACAATATATAATATGCTACTCCCGCAAATGCTAAATACACGGCGAATATGGAAGTGCATATTACATAGACTCATCGCAACATATACGCATATACACAAGCATCTGCGTCTATCCGCTAACGAAGCAAAAAAAAAAAAAGAACAACTCGCTTACACTCCGCACGGAGAAGCTCCTATATATATATGGGTTTATCCCTTTCTCTCTCACTCATTTTCTCTCTCACACACACACACATACATACACTGACAAGCGACTTCATCGAAGCTGCAAAAGCGCATTAACTGGATTCCTCTCTCGCGTGCAGTTGACTCTCTCTCTCTCTCTCTCTCTCTCTCTCTCTCTCTATGTCTCTCTGGCTCCTTTGAATCCCTCCGCGCGCCGGTGTACACGCGTGCATCCATGCGAAAATAAAGCTCTCTCTCTCTCTCTCTCTCTCTCTCTCGCATCGCAGTATATCAACCGGCTGCAGCGGCAGCGGCGCGCTATATACACCTATCGCAGCAGCTGCGAAGAATGCGCATAACGCGCCGAGTGAGCGCGAGCTGATGCAGCAGCAGCAGCGGCGGCGGCAGCAGTCTCTATTTTTCTCTCCTACGTTCGCTCTCTGCGCGTGTGCACACGCATACCTACACAACACGTTCTTAGATGTATGTATATAAAACCCACAAGAGCGCGATATCTCACGACTGCGTGTGTGTGTGTGTGTGTGTGTGTGTGGTATAAAAAGAGAGGGAGAGGAGGTTGCTTATAAAGTCGGCTTACGGTCCATCAGCGCGTGCAGCGGCTGCTGCGGCTACGAGTCTGCGGCTGCGGCGGCGTCGGCGGTGGTGGCGGAGACCCAGAAACCTACCTTCGTGCGATGCTCTCGTTTACACGCACGCCGCGCGTCCCGCATAGCAGCAGTAGCAGCAGCAGCGCAGAGCGAGTCGACTCGAGTCGAGCTGTATATACTATGGAATCGGGCGAAATTGCATGGTGTATAGAGAGAGAGAGAGAGAGAGAGAGAGAGAGCCGCTCTGCCAGCAGCACACAGCCTCACCAGCAATCCTGGCTATGCGTCCAACCGAAGGGCGTAACTACTAGACCTCTTCTTCTGTCTCTCTCTCTCTCTCTCTCTCTCTCTCTCTCTCTCTCTCTCTCTCTGCTCCCTCCACTGCGGCGATCTCGCGCTTAATGGCCCTTCCCTCTATATATACCTTTTTCTTTTCCTCTTTCCGCAGCCGATATTCCCGCTCGCTGCTCTCTACCGCCGCTTCTCTCTCGCTCTCTCTATCTTCTTCGTATGTCATTTTCTATACTCTCTCTCTCTCTCTCTCTCTCTCACTCTCTCGCTCTTATCCGCAGGCCGAATTATAGGCTTATATGCGCGCATCTTATCGAGCCCGCCGCGCGGAGAGAGAGAGAGAGAGAGAGGGGGGGGGGCAGGCGAAAGAGGTGCATAATCGTGGCCGTTACGATGCTATACGCCGATCCAATACTCGCCAGTGTGTTTGTGTGTGAGTGTGTGTCTGCATGCGGCGAGTGCGGATTTAGCGGCGCGACCGTTAGCGAGAACTGCACCAGGACGCGTGTGTGTTTATATGTACGCTGTTCATGCAGTTGTCTGGATTCGCGCCTCCAGCGAGATACGTGAATTGGGCTCTCTTTCTCTCTCTCTCGCTCTCTTTCTCTCTGTGTGTACGCGCCAAATTGTTTTCCACCGCTCTTTCTCTCTTTCTTTCGGAGCCTGTGGCTCTTTAGCCATACGCAGCCGCGGGCTAGGCGGTGTAATTCCACCTTTTTAACCTTGCGAGTTTGCGCTAACATTGGATTGATTGGACTGTGAGTCGGTAAGGCTATAATGATCGCCGCTTCTTCCTTTTTTCTATCTCCCCCCCCCTCCGCTTTCTTTCCCGCGCTGCGTGCATTCTTTTTTTCAATAGGAATTCGGTTTTGCGTTTGTGGCGCAATTTTATGCAGCTAAGCTCAATATTTATAATCAACTCTATTTGATTGCAGTGAATTCAATTACTGCGCACATCGTGCAGGTAAAGAAAAAAATTTCACATATACTGATTAGCTCACAAGTATTCAATTGATTCTGCACATTCATGAGGTAGAATTATTTGTTGTGAGAAGAATTTTATTATATTATTATTGCTGACATTTTTCACTCTGCTTGACCAGGGTATATTTTAATTGTATTTCATCAAATAACACGTGTATAATATTATAATATTATTATATTATTGTATGTTAACAATGTTAAATATGATTCGTCTAAGAAAATTTCAATAAGTGTCATTCGATTACATAAAAGTATTAAGCAGAAAAATGTTGATTTAATATAAACAAACTATTAAACACCTATTAAACCCTATACTATTAGACATGTATACCGAGTTTAGCAAGACGATTTCAGTAAGATTCCCAAATGGTTAGTCAATCACTTTCGAAACCAAAAGTAAGAAATACGAGAACCTTTTCCTAATTTTCTAATTCTAGTCAAATTTATTCTTACCGTAAGTATACATTTAAGAAACGAGACAAACAAAACTCGGTAAATATAGAGTAAAAAAGAAAAAAAAACAGCAAGATCTAAGGTACAGGGAACAAAAGAACACGAGAGAATAAAGTTTCCGATCGCACTTCCATGTACAACGACTCTTTCTCATTGAACTGCAGCATCAGCAGCATCAGCAGCAGCGGCGGCGGCGACGAGTGCAATCTCGGTATATAAGCGAAGAAGGTAGGCAAGAGGGAGAGAAAAAAAAAGGAAGAAGCAGCAGCAGCAGCAGCAGCAGCGTCGTAGTCGCTCCTGAGAAAAGAATTTTCCCGTGAAGTCCCGGGGCAAAGAGCCTCGAAATAAGCGGAGAGAAGCAGCAGCAGCAACATCAGCAGCGGCAGCCACGGCGGCGGCGAGTCTGCGCGCGGAGCGGATTCTTTGTCGGTGCGCCTGTCACTTCCTCGGCTAATTATAAGCCGAACAAAACCTCCGCATTAGCGATAATTGCCTTCTATAGGGGGCCGCTCAGGTGGGGGGATAGCCGAGAGAGGATGAGAAAAAGGAGCGCGCTGGCATTGTAGTAATAGTAGCGGCCGGGGTACCTGCAGCGGTGGCAACTTGTATATATATATATAGACAGCTGCAGCAGTAGGCTCCGATCTGCGCTTGTTTGCTTACTTCCATCTAAATCTCCTGTATAATTTCTTGCTTTCGCCCGCAGCTCCTTCGACGATGGACCAAGCCTCTCTTTGCATCGAGGCGACGATCGCTGCAGCCAATTTGGAAATTTCTGCCTTATAACGCTAATTAAACGTATGTATGCTATATATAGTTTCGCCGTCGAAACCGATGTATTCGATTATCTTAATGCAATACTCCATACGGAAAAAGTGTGCGAAAATTTTTTGTTCATGCGCGCAAAGTAAGATTTTCTATCGTTCTAATGAAAGAGTCGCGCATAATTTAAGTCGCGTGGATACAAGTTTTACTTATATTCTTTATATATACTGCGACGCTTGTATTCGTTGAAACCGATCGGCCAAAGTGCGCAAAGGCTCCGTATTAATACTTGAAAATCATGGTCGAAACCGTACACCCGCAACGAGAAGAAAAACAATCGCCCGCGTCGTCCTTAAAGGAAAAGAAAAGATATCCGCGGAGAGAGAATGATGCGGCCAACGTATATAGATCAAAACCCGCCCTCGTATATACAGGGATATATGCCCCCTCCCTCCCGCTCTTCAGCACATCCTCTTTGTCTCGCTCGCGTTGCTGATGCACTTGCGCGAGCGCGCGGCATTTTCCTCCTCCCTTTTTTTCCGCTCCTCGGCCGCTAATAATAAAGGGGCGCGTTGCGCGCATGCGAGAGAGACAGAGAGAGAGAGAGAGAGAGAGGGAAGGGCGGTGCTCATCCGCATCTCCAGCTAGTGCGCAAGAGCAAGAGAGAGAGAGAGAGAGAGAGCGTACGTGATCGCGCATGCGCAGAATAGAGAGAGAGAGGGCCGCTCTCCGCGGGTATTATCAATCACGCACTTAATGGTAGCCTCGGTCGCGCTTGCGCTCTGCGGACTATAAGAGAAAGAGAGAGAGAGAGAGGGACGAAACACACCCCGCAGCGCCGGCCCCGTTTATCAGCGTGCCGCCGCCGCCGCCGAGACCGAGGCCCCCGCGAAATTCAACAATCGATGTTTATTAAGGCTCGCGCTGTAAGAGGGAGAGAGAGAGAGAGAGAGAGAGAGAGTCAAACGGTAGAGAGATGATCTACTTGGCTGAGGGAAAAATCGGGAAGGCCGAGGCTGTGTGGTCTCTCTCTCTCTCTCCTGGCTTCGCCCCTTGTGTTTATCCCCTTCGCGGCCCCGCAATTCTTCTTGCTCTTGTTCATTGGACGCGCTCAAAGTTCAAAGTCTTTGTGCACTGCGTATACTTTGCGCACACCTTTGCCAGCAGCAGCAGCCGCTCTTTTGCTAAATTTAGCCTTATTCCTGTACGCTGATTTTCTTCTTTTATATGTATAAAGCATCGGTCTCGAACGCATTGCACATCGACGATTGTTGACATTTTGTGCGTCGTTATTTACTAAGCGAAATTACGCTGGAATGATATATTGGATATAAATATAATGATTCGTTTATTGTAGTTAAATGCTCATAGAAACTGAAATTTGGTTATTTCGAAAGTTATTAACGATGATGAATAGATTGAAGAAAAGAAAAATCATGGATAATGGTTAAAAATCTATTTTCAACATTTCCTGTTATATATGCTCTAAAATAAAAAATCATTTTATTCTGTATTATTTTTATTTAATATACTTTCACCATTAATCTTATCAGAGATATACGATAAAACAACAATTATTAAAATTATTATTTATAAAAAAAAAAAAAAAAACATCTTATCCAATTCAAAACACGAAACATATATATTATAGAATTCCTGAATGTGTGTAACATTGTTTCGTGGACACTTTTCATCCGGATAGCGATTTGCCAAGCTCGCAACATGAAATATCAGCGATTATCGCGACAAACGTTCGCTTTTTGTACGCACCGATGTTCCTTTTTCTTTCCCTCCCGCAAACTCTGTTCGTTCTCGACTATGCCAAAGAACGAACAAGTGCGGCTGCAGAGATAAAAAAAAAGTGAGAGAGGGGGAGAGAGAAGCGAAGGTGCAGAGGAATCGACTGCAGGCACGGCGCGAGAAAAAAGCGTGAAGAGGAAGTGGAAGGGTGGAGAAAAATAGAGAGATGCATTTTGTGAGAAAAAGCCGCGACGTCTATAGGACACGAGGAGATAGAGAGAGAAGGAGACTGAGCTGTCGGTGTATCGGGCTCATAGAGTCGAAGAGAGAGAGAGAGAGAGAGACAGAGAGAGAGAGAGATAGAGAGAGGGAGGGAGATGGAGAGGATGTTGGTAACGTTCCAATTCATCGCGTTAGCCACGGAGTCACTCGCCGATTTATATCGCGCTCTTTTTCTCTCTTTGCGTCCGACGCCCCGCCGCTTCCGATAGCATTTCTATGAGAATAAACAAAGCAACAGAGAAGAGAGAGAGATAGAGAGAGAGGCTACCTTGCCTTATTCCTTCCTTTTTCTTCCTTCTCTAAGTACTCGCGGCCGGCCGATAGTAATTAATATTTAATGATTGATGCAATTGCGCACTGATTCATCGCACGGCAAGCTAGCTTATTCATTTTCTTGTTTATTCGTATATATAGATTAATTCATTTTTCTACAATCGATGTGTACGGCGCGGGGCCAATGAGCGATGCCTCTTTCATATTTCTTCATTACAGAACAACTGCCTATATATATATCTATATGTTAGCCGATTAAAATATTGCGACTACTTACGAAGCTGCTGCAGTTTTGATAAAACGTGTATATATCTCCTTCGACACTCACCTGAAACAAAAATAAATTACATCAGCATAAGCAGACACACGCATTAATTCTATATACTTCATTCAAATATAATTTTATGCGTTGATTTTTTTGTTCGAGTAATGAATATATGGAATAGAAAAAAATTCGATACACAAATAGACGCATTTTTTTTTTTAATTAAAGACAGGCCCTGCAGACTAAACTAATATATATATGCATCTTATCGCAGAATAGGAGCTGCAACCGCTGGATAATTCCAAGTTACACGCCATATCTTGAGTGGCTTGATGCGCGTGATTCCCGCCTTTTTTCGATACACTACTTATGTACTCCGCTCGCATCGCAATTAGCATCGCGCATACTCCCAGAAGCAAGACAATCCAGCGCGGTACAAGCTTCGAAGCCTATATAATATACTCGCGTGTGTTGCACAGCTGGGAAAACGGTGGAAATAACGCATAATCGAAACGTCGGATCGGGGAAATTTATGGTGCAAGCCGCGCAGCAGCAGATATCGAAACCAGAGAAAGAACCGAAAGAAGAATCAACGCACTATCGCGGCGGCGCGCCAGTGACAAATTAATTTTAATCCTCTTATCTCAGCCCCCCCCCCTACCCCCTCCAACCCGAGAAATTAGCATTTTCGCAGCTGTGCAGCTGAGGCTGTGCGAGATGCGTTTGTGTGCTGTATTATAGAAGAATACATAGATAAAGGAGAGGAGGAGGGAATAGATAAAAATGGCGTTGGAATCCCGAGGAGGCTTTGATCTCTCTCTCTCTCTCTCTCTGTGGCAACGGCAGCAGCAACAGCAGCAGAAGCAGAATCCAATTGCTCTTAGACAGGAGGAGGAGGGGAGGAGGGACGCAGGAGCGCAAACGCGACGACCGACTGCTGCACCTGCCGCTCTATGGGGCTTTTATCGATAAACCTCGTTCCTCCTCGTTCCATTCGAGCTCCGCACTATACTGTAGCAGCAGCAGCGCGGCGGCTCTGGTATGCGCGCGCTATATAGCGACAGAAAGAGAGAGAGAGAGAGAGAGGAGGTGATCGCCGATTCACGAGAGACCGGGAATATCTCGCCGAGTTTCCGCGCTCGTTGCCTATAGGACGACGGGCTTTTCTTGGAAAACTTACATCTGCTTGAGAACCTCTCCGAATCTTTTTTTTCTCCCTCTTTCTCTCTCCCTCTTTCTTTCTATCTATCTTTATGTGTATATATATATATATATCTATAGGGTTCATGGAGGATTATCCCGAGATGTAATCCTGGCGGGTTAACACTTTCTCGCGCTTGGGTATTCCGACGTGTATGTACACGTATAATGTCGCAGATTTGCTTTTGAAAAAGTCTACAATACATACAAATAACAATAATCGAATATTTGTATTTGTATATTTGTGTTGTAAGAAGCCTGTTTATCAATGCTGTAAAAAAATAAGTATATAAATGTAAAAAAAAGACCTTCTTCGTTAAATTTATTTAAAAAAATAGTTTAGCATCTTAATTTCATAAGAGTACATATATTATCGAGTTAGTGTATTCATGAATTAGCATAAGTAATAAATTAAAGCTTATCGAATCGTTCAAAAGTATTTGAGTGGATTTCAACTTATTTATACATCTTATCTTGTGCGACACTCTCAAGTGCACTACACCCATTGACAAAAACAACTTCTTACTGGGCCGCGACCGCAAGCATATAAACCAAGCAGCTCGCACCGATCTACTCGCTCTCTGTACACATTATACGCAGACATATAACAAACATTTAAAGCAACACTTTCGTTCGGAGGTAAACGCGTCGCGTCGCGTCTCGGCACCGGCTGCACACGCGCGCACAATCGCGCACAATCGCGCTCGCCTCTGCGCAAATCAAAATTACTGACGCATCTCTCGCAGCTCTGCACTTATCCGGCGCTCGCTCTGAGAGAAAGAGACAGAGAGACAGCCCATCGAGAAGTAATTGATTTCTCGCCATTGTGCCGGTGTCACCTCGCGCCTCCTTTGTTATATTGCGCTGGGATGCTCTCGCGCGCTCCGTCGCAACCTCGGCCGCATATATATGCAGCGCTGCAGCAGCGCGAAAACAAAAGCAGCGCAAAAGCAACGCATCGGGAATGCCGGACACGTTCGCCACCTATACATATATATACATATACACACGCGTGAGAGCATCAGGGATTTCATTGGCGAGAGAGAGCTGGGCACAATGAAATGGCTCTTGAGGCTAGTCGCTTCCTCTCGACACAAAAATACACATACACACACACACACACACACACACCGCGTGTATATATATCGAGCGCATCTCACTCTCGCTCGCCCGCTTGCATTACATATATACCATATGTATATATATATATAGGTGGTATATACAACAACCACCGTGAGGATATCGGCCTTTTCCCTTTCCATATATCGACCTTGTCCCGTCAAAGCGATGAACTCAATGACCGAGCGCGATCCAACGCACAGCTCTCGGACTGACCGATCGACATTCGCTCGCTGCTCCCCCACCCCCTTCGACAACTAAGTGCACTCTTATCGGAGCTCTGGCTGCTGCTGCTGCTGCTGCTGCAGAGACTCGCTCCTCCTGTGCCAAGACAGAGAGAGAGAGAGAGAGAGAGAGAATGACGAGCGGCCCCGCGATGAAGTTTAATGAGGCTTTTTTTCGACTTGTTGCCCGTGCGTATCGCTTTCATGCGCGAGCGGGCGAGAGAGCCTCACCTGCGCTGCTGCACGCACAAAAGAACTGCGCTGCGGAGTCGAGAGCTTTATAATGCACTCCGGAGGTATGGGACCCCTCCTCTGCCTGACGCCTTCCCTATACACACACACACACACACACACTAGTTCAGCTTTTATTCCTGCGCCTTATTATTATTATCATTATATGCCCGCGTCAGAGTCTCTCCCATAAAAGCAATTTGCGCTCTCGATACGAGATCGGCGCGCGATTTAAGCTCGAAACTCGACCGAGAAAATAAAGCGCGTTTCGTGTCAAATATATATGCGAATGGGCTGCGATGGCAACTGTATAGGATTGATTTTTCTCTTTTATTTTATGTATGCGTGATGCTTATCTCCTCGTTCCGCGTCTCGCTGTGTGTGTCAATGTTTTTATGTGTTTTGCGGCGAAGCTGTTTTTGTACATATAGTTCGACAAATTCCTATATAGGCTTTCTCGGAGGATCGTTAGAGCAGCGCGAGAGTAGTCCGTTAGACTAAGTGGCTGCTGGCGCTACTGACTAATAAATCTTTCTCTGGCTGGTAAACTGTGCTATTATATAGAATCGCCGCTGCTGCTGTGCATAAATTTAAAATGTATATATGCTTGGCAAGTGTTTTTAACTGGTGTATATATATATGACTATCCACAAATTTTTCTTGGAGAACACATCGGTATATTTTAGCGAGAATCGGAGAAAGAATATTTTACTAAACTGTGTCGTCCTACTTACTTTAAAATATATTCTTCGAGTATTTATCAAGTGCCACATTATTATCTTTCTCGGTAGAACGAAAAAGTTTGAGTGTTCCCGTCGAAAAAAATGTAAGCTGGCGTCTAATAAAACTGTGTTAAATTAGTTTTCCCGTTGCTTGCCGAGAACCACCGATAAATTCTCATTTTGCCGCGATAAATTTTCAAAGTGGGTATATTTTTCATGTGAAATATAATACAATGAAACATCAGTGTGATTTTATAATTAAGTATCATTTATATCTACTTCTCCATCTATTAGTATTACATATATACACATATCCATTGCTCAATGCGCATCGAATTAAAATTTAAAAAAAGACACCTTGAACCAATTAAAGTACGTTACCAAACGAATTTCTTGGTATTATCATTACCTGTAATTGGATCGATTGGGTAATCGCACAATTATCGAGTACAATATATATTTCGTCAATAAATTATGTCATCGAATCCCCAAAAGAAAAGAAAAGGTAAAGAAGTAGCGCTGAAGAAATATAACGTTAGAACTGCAACAGTCGTTTCCAAACACACACGCATACACACATGTAGGCACGATATAATTGCAGCTGCTTCTGCCGTAACGATAATGGAAAACTCGGGGCCTGCACATGCGCGCGCTTTCCTTATCGGAGAATCGCCCACTTACACAACACTGTAGCGTTGCTCTGCTGCGAGAAAGAGAGAACAAAAAAAGAGGGAAAAGTCGAGGAGGCGAGAATAAAGAGTACACCGTTGGCTCACATGTGTATATATAGAGGAAAGGCTTTCCGTCGGTTTACATGTAATGCACGCACAAGCGGTGAAAAAAAAGGAGTAAAACGTAGGAATCTACTTTCGCGCGTAAAAGTGAAAATTCCCGAGTGTGCGGTGGAGTGCGTTACGGCTGGGCGCCGGGACTCGCGCGACTCGCTCTCTATACTGTATAATGCAACTATATGGCGGACGGGGTATAATAGCGCAGTGCGCGAGCGGAAGGAGATAGAGCAGGTCGCGATATACAGGCGTAGCGCGCGCGAGAGGGAAGAAAGTGAGAGAGATAGAGAGAACGAGACGAGTTAATGCAGCGAGCGCCAATATAACTTCGCTCCTTCCTCTATTTTTTCTTGTTGTTGTTCGTTTGCGATACTCGCTTAAGCGCGTGCGCAAAAAAAGGGAATTTAATGAAAACGGAGAAGTTAACGCGCGCGCGTTTAAGCGTTTAATATATATATATATAAGAGGCGGCGGCGCGCGTCGATTCGTGATTGCGGCGGCGGCGACCGGTGGGTCCGTGCTAGAATAGCTGCGGAAGGACATAACTATATATATATATATCGTAGGGAGGTAAATAAAAAATCCACTATGCGCAGATCCCATTCTTGGCCGGTGCGGTAAATAATCGTAATCAGTCCCGGGGGTTGATTGCGCGACTATATACGCGGATTGACGACGATGACGACGACGACGAGAAGATCGAGAATGAGTCGAGTACATATACACAAGAGCGCGCGTGTCTTACCCATCCCTGGCTCATTCTACTTAAGCGTTGGCGAGCGGCTATATATATCGAGGATTCGCCCCAACGAGTCTCCTCTCTCTCTCTCTTTCCCTCTCGCTCGTGGCGGCCGTGTAATTACCGAGATTATACACATATATATCGACATAACTGGAGCGAAAAACACTGACCCGCTTGTTATGTGTGTGTATTATATACACTCTGCAGCAGCAGCAGCAGCAGCAGCAGCAGCAGCAATGCACTTTCGCTCCTTTGATGCGCCACGCACTCGTTTTCGCTCTCCTCCTCGCGCCGCCGCTCACCTTCTTATACAGATATATAGATATATAGTGGGCGAGAGGCTCGAGAGGTGAGCTATATACACAGTTCGGCCCCGGTTAGATGAGACCTATTACGACTCTGCCTGCCAGCTCGTTCCGTTTTTATATATATATATATATTCGCTGGCGCGTGCACTCCACCTGCACCTGCACGCACGCTCGGTGAAAGCCGCTGCTGCACTGTTATATATACATACATCGATGCGGAAAGTTTATGCAATCTTTGATTGAGAATATACACCGAGAGGATTAATGAGATTCTTTTGTTTGTTATGCGCTATCTCGGGCCTTTTTCATCTTGCAGATTAAGACACAATATATACAGGTATATCATTCGCTTGCGCAGCTACATGTATTTTACGTAAGTTAAGAAGTATAGATATGCGTTTCTGTATGTATATAAAATATGAGATAACAGAAGCTCTCTAATTAAATATTAGTTTGCGCAGCGGTTATAAAGCTTTCGGCAGCTCCTATACATAGACACTGCCAAACAAGGACGAGTCGTTCGCGCGCCAAATACGGACGTTTTAGGTGGATTCACGGTGTATCGGATACCGCGAGCTGACGACAACAAGAAGCCGCGTTGCAGCAGCTACACTACGCAAACTCCCACAATCGCATCGCGCGCGTCATAAACATCGATCTATATACATACGGCGAGAGACTTACAGTCTACTAGCACACAGCGCTGATCGGTACAGAGACGCTGCAGCCATTTCGAAAAACACCATCAGACTTCCCGCGTAATGAGCTTCCGGCTGACCTTGTGTCCGATGCTAGAGCAGTTGGTCCGCTGCACGAGCTCTCAATCACGTGGTACAGCCGGCCGGTGTGTACAGACCCACGTCGGCGCTATGGCACAATAAACACGGGGGGGCGCGTGCGCTGCTCCAGCATATAACTCTCCTCTGCTGCTGCGGGCCTCGCTTACCGCGCGTAGTTACAGCCTTGAGCTGTGCGCAACGCAACGGAGACGCGCGAGCCCCACTATACGCGCATCTAATTACAATTAGCCGCCGCGCGGCCACCGCCCGATAACTAACCAGAGAGAGAGAGAGAGAGAGGCGAGTAATCGTTTCCGCGAATCCTTATTTCGTCGGAGCTGATTTGACGAGCGAGGGAGCAGCGGGAAAACGTGTATATAGACGCGGCGAGTGAGTTGGCTATGTAACGGGGAAAAAGGGGGGTGAAACAATGCGAGAGCTGGTGGTATGCCAAGGGACGTGTGAAAAAATGTCGAGAGTATTATGGCTGTGGATGGGGCTCTATGCCTGCAAAAAGTCTGCGCGAACTAACTCGAGCGCTCGCGGCTGTTGCTGCTGCTGCGGTATGTATAAGCCTTCCAATTATTGACCAAATTGGGAGGCGCGCAGTTGTTTTGCTCTTGATGGAGATATTCCGGGGTTGCGATATTTGCTTTTCAGCTGTGTACGTCCCTGCATATGCGCAAAGTAACCTATATAAATTGGTTAATTCGACTTTGGCTGTGTGCAGGCGCCTCGTGCGCACGACTGTACGAGTCGATTTATGAATTGAACGAATGATGGATATAACGAGTGTCGAGGCATACTTATGTTCGAGTGACCCAACGACACGCTACACCTTTTTAAATGATTATTACTAATTCTTATTATCTACATGCTTGTGCATACTATATTATGTCTCTTTATCCACTATGTACTTCATTATAAGTATTGGTTCTTTTTTACTTTATTATAAGTAAAAAAAAGTTACTTTATTATAAGTATTGTTAAGGAAAAATATTCCCCCTATTCCCCTATTTTCCTGAAAATGCAAGTATACGGTACAAGTGTATAATGGAGTGAGGGGATACCTCATCGTTTGATCGTATTTGGGGTCTGCCACATTAGGTGGGTATGTTCGGTTGCCACTTTAGAATATCTAAGAATAATTCTGCTATTTGTAAAATAAATTATCTTAAAGTGTTAAAAAAGGTTCCCAAATATTGATGAGATATTGATTTAAAAAATTCTGAATAAATTGTCGAACATTTTATCAACTTTAAATCAAATAAAACGTATTCCCGACGAGGGTGACCGAAAACTAATTAAACGCAATTCAAATATGAAAAAACATTATAAAGTATGTAAAAATGAGCTTGAAAAGATGAAATGCAGAACGATTCACAGGGGTGTCTGATATGCACCTTCGATATCTGTATTCAATATTTTATCTTCGAACGATAAAAATATGTCTAGATTTGCAAGAAACGAGGATCTGGCAAAAATTTTTAATAGTTAATCCCATATTTGAACTACTTTCTGCCTATCTATTTTTCTTCGACACTGAAGAAATTTTACAAAGAGGTTAGGAAACAGTGGAAAGTAAGCAAGCCCAGAAAATGATATGTTATATTATGGGCTTTTATCTCATAAATTTTAATCTCTTAAGAGATTTTATTTTGTGCTAATACTAAATATTTGAACTTTCAAAAAAATTTTTTGATTAAGAGGAATTCGGGTTATACTTATATAGTATTGTAGTAATGCAATAATGCTTTTCTTCATAACTATGGACATTTCATTTTTGTGAAAAATAAATCTTAATAAAAAAGTAAAAAAAATAAAGAATTACTTTATGTGTGATAAGAATATAACGCACATGTATATCAAAAAATAAATACTATAAAAAAGTTTATTACTGCAGAACCGAGCAATGCAATATCAGATGAATCTTTTCCATAAATATATAATAGCCGCAAATAAGTCAATAAATCTCCCTTTTTTACTGCAATAATATATTTTACAAAAAAATCGTTTTGTATATATTCCGCGTAGCGCTCGCCGAGGACTGAGGAGACACACACACACATGCAGAGAGAGAGAGAGAGAGACCAGGACACACAAAAGAAAGCAAAAACTAGCTATCGTCTCGGCGTCCTTGGGTTTATATGCGCGTCTCGCTTCGTCCAAACACAGGCGTAGAAACGAGTTGGGTCCTCGCGAGAATGACGTCATAAATATTCAAAAATCCGTCGACGAATTCGCGCAAAAAAAAAGTGCCGCGTGGGCTATATAGGAGAATCTTGGACGAGAAGTTGCGAAACGGACGGTAATATTATAATATTGTTGAGTGAGTGTTTCGGGCTCTCGGATACACGCGGCTGGCGGATGATGCAAATCGTTCGCGGCTCTCTCTCTCTCTCGAGTGTGTGTCCAAATATAGGCGCCGCAGCCGCGAGGATTAATTTTGAGTGATTCGTTTTTTGTCGTCACTGAGTGACATATATTATATTTAAAGCTCAAGGGGAATCGTATATAGGTGACGTGGGTTGTGCTCTCGCTGTTTGGTAGTTTCTTTGCGGACGCTCGAGGAAGGAAAGTGTATATACGCACGCGTATACTTCCTCGGTGCTAACTTTGTTAGTCAAATTAATTTGATCGTGACGGGAAGAATAAACAAGCAAATCGCTGAATGGAGCAAAATATATAGTTATACACTTTTGTTATAATGACAAGAAATTCCAAAGAATTTACATCAAAGGAACACAATTTTTACTGTATATGAATGTGAAATATATATATATATATTTATTTAAAATATTTAAATATTTTAAAAGATTTGAAAGTCCAGACTGCAGATAGATATTCCTAGAGGCAGTTTCAAGGCTTACGAGGCGAGGAAATAAAGGTACACTCATATACATATCAATATACATTTATTTTTAAATTCATTCAAACCAGAAAGATTTTTATAATATATAAATCAAATTTCTTAATGAGCGTGCTACGTTTTACGACATGAATTCATTCAAACTTTATTTATGCATTCAGATACACAATAGTCCTTTTCGATCTTGCACTTATCCATTAAGCGACTACTTAAAAGTTGTAAAGAGATACACTACTATAGTGGATCATAAAAAAACGACTGCCAAAATGAATGATGCGAATAAAGACAGCAGGATTTGCATTTTATTATGCAATTTCAAAATTCTCAAGAATGTCGATGCAAAAAATACAGCACTACAAAATTCAATACAAAACAAAAAGAAGAAGGGACCACCAGCATAACCGCGCGCTCAACACGCGCGTGTGCGAGCAAAAACCGATCCTCTCGTGAAGGCGGAATGAAAGAAAAAAAAAAAGAAACTAGACGTATGGACACGCAGATATTAGCGGATCTCGGCGATGATGACGGAGGGCGAGGATAAACGAGTACATCAACGGCAGCTCCGAGGCTCCATAAAAATACCTCTCGGGGGTTATACACTGCACGCAGAGGGAGAGAAAGAGAGTATAGAGTGGAGTCGAGAGCAGCAGAGGCTCGCATAGCGCGTGCGCAAGCGGGGGGATAAAACAAAGCTGATGTTTCAATAGGGCCGCAAGTGTGCCGCGCCGCGACGTTGATAAATACATATAGGCGAGCGTCCGAGCGGCCCATTAGGATCTCTCGGCCCAACCAGAGAGAGACAGAGAGACAGAAAGATATATATATATATATATATATAGAGAGAGAGAGAGAGAGAGAGAGAGAGAGAGAAAGAGTGCGAGAAACAATAAGAGAAGTCCTTGCGAAGCATTGGTGAGTCTATCGTCGCGGGCTCCCCTTTTCTTGGCCTCTGGCCGTCAGGTGTCGACGGCCCGTCGAGCTTCTCTCTCTCTCTCTCTTACAGTATATACAGAGAATGCAGTGCGAGGGAAAATATCCGGACGAACGGAGAGAGCGAGAGAGAGGGAGAGGGAGGAAGAGAGAGAGGAACCTATGGGCCACCAAGCGCGCTCCTGCCGCGAACTATATTACTCTCGTTTTCTCTTTTTCTCACTCTCTCTCTCTTTCCCTCTCTCTTTCTCTCTACTGGATCACTATACATATATTCCTGTCGTGATATTAATGTGCGGTTGCAGTTAAAAATTCCTGCCGTATCGACCCCTTTTTTCTCTCATTCCCTTTAATACTCATCATTCCGTTCGCGTATAGCGATCTAATAATACCCTTTTTTCCGCGTAAAACCTTGGACTCGCAGTGGTTTTATTATGCAAACTAGGCTTATGTGAGTCTATTCTTTGATATTTATGGTAGTTGAGCGGTAATCGTAATATAAGTTGATGATAAGTATATATGTCAGCTGAATTCTGGCTATATTGAAATATTGTAATTCGTAATGTATTATATATAGAAAAGTATAGCGAATAGTTTTCGTAAAAATAAATTGTTGACAAGTGAAAATTCATACTGTATGTGTTTGTCCTGCAATGGAATTGTATTACGAGACAAAACGAAAGCATCAAAGCTAATATCCTTCTAAAATCTCTCTGTAGCATATTACACAAGATTAGGTAAACAGCTAATGCAAGTATAAAGTTCCATAATCATTTGTCCACTTCTCCATTCCTATTTTTGATGAAAAGTGGAGAACGAAATCTAACTATGCAGGACGGGAGTGCGTATGAATAAGAAGTTGCCATCGTGTAAAGCGGACTCTGCACAGAAACAATAATCATTGGGTACATCATCGCTCCTTATAGCCCCCCGCGCACTCTTTGCAGCTGATCGACACTATATTTGCACATAAAAAGTCGAACATATATATATAATGCCGAATAAATTTTTCCTATATATATATATACACATATATTAATATCTATTCCCAGCGGTCCGCGTGTTTCCCTCTCGAACCCTTGCAGCGCTCGCGAGCTCGGATATCTGCGCTCTCCTCTCTCGCGCAACTCGACCCTCGCACGTGTAATTACAAGGCCGCGCGCAAAAAGCCGAGATGGAGTTGTGAGATAAGGGACGGCCGACTTTATATATACCTACACACACACAGAGAGAGAGAGAGAGAGAGAGAGAGAGACGGATCTTGGATCGTGCACACGGGATGTGCAAATCCGCGGCGGCCGCACATGTGCTCGCATGATTTTCACGTCGCGTGGGCGGTGCCGATCCCCCTCGGTCTGCTTTCACGTTTTGACGTGCGCGCACGAGCCTCTCTCTCTCTCTCTCTCTCTCCCTTTCTCTATCTCTTATATATATATATATAGCGATGGGGGAGAAGCGAAGAAGAGATCGAGAGTGTGCGGTGCGGTGCGCTGCTGCTGCTCTGCGTCGTCCTGCAGTATATATAGGAGCTCTGCAGCGAAGATCTATTTTTAAGGACGTCTCCATTTGATTGACCGCTGCTCTCTCTCTCTCTCTCTTTCTGTGTGTGTATGTGTGCGAAACTCGGCGCTTTTAATGCGCATAAGATATGCCTGCGCGCGCATATATATCGAGGAGCGGTGTCCATGTCCGTGTGTCTGAGTGCATATATGACCGGTTGCAATTAATCACCGATCGCGGAGGGAAAGCTGCACACGCGGTCATTAAAACGATCAGGCGTGTATAAAGTAACGCAAATACATTTATAACGCGGTTATACCCCCGCGTCTATATACTTGTATGTGTATCTCAATAAAAGTGTTGAAAGGAAAAATTGGATAATGAGGAAAAGTTACAATTTAATTGTGTGTGTGTGTAATGTCTTTTTTGTGGGTGAACGAAGTAAGCTCTTTTTCTCTCTATCTTTCTCGCGGGTTCTTCTCTCCTTTTTCGTTTCAAATACAAGCTATACGATATATCTTAACATTATAATTATAAGCTGCTTCAGGTCACTATGCAATTATATGGGAGAATTTGTTTTGCTGCAAAGACTGTATGAAACTTTTAGCGTTACAAAGTAGAATCTTAAATATACAATTGAGATTTTCGTTGTAGAGGATAACGGGAGTTGATTGAAGTTTTACGCTGCGCAGACTGTGAAAGAATTGAATTACTTTTTTTCTTCTTATATTTTTAATTGTACTACTCGCGAGTAAATATCTTTAAATATTTTCCTTAACTTAGTTCCCTATGCTTAATGTATATAAGAGTATATAAATGAATATAATAGAATACTGATGGTTGGCATTCTAGATTTTATAAACTTTTCCGTCATAAGTAAGGGTTTAAATTTTATTTTCAAATTAAATGTGTTTTCATGATCTAAAAAATTAGCATTACAGATTTCGTACATCTATACTTTTTCTCCGAATACTATATTTTGCGAAGCAATAATAAGACTATGAAAATGAAGAATATACCGATCGCCGATTATTAAAGAATAACCATTACGGTACTGTATGAATTACGTTTCCATAACATGCAGACCCATTTTCGTGCGCTTCAAACTTGAACCGTTTATATATCAAGAAGTAAATATACGACAATCGAGGGAATTATTCTAAATTCAATATTAAAGCTGTACAAGAACATTATACAATCGCAGGTATATATTATAAGAGTAACACGAAATCCAAAGCAATCAGAGATTGATATTTACGTAAACTCGGGGCATCGCGGGATCATCATCATGATGAGCGCGCAGAGAAAGTCATAGCGCGCAAACAGTAGCCCTTGTATAGTAGTCGATAGCGCTTGCGTCTATAAAAGAAAAGAGGAAGAGATGCTCGGATGGCCACAGGGCGGATGAATAAATTCAGCGTGAAATGACTCGCTCCCTCGTACGCGCCTTCGATGCGATATAGCCGCGCCGTCACAAATGTCTCTACCTCCGTATATATACACAGTACTACACACACACACACACACACACACACACACACACACACACACAGAGCTATACTCTGCGGACAAGCTGCAGCAGCACTCGAATCCATCGCTGCTTCTGCTGCTGCTGGTGGTGCAGAGTAGAGGAGAGAAGAGCGACAAACGGAGGGTGGAATGTCACCCATTAACATTCCCATAAAACCGCTGCAGCCGTGTAAACATAGAGTGCGCGCGCGCGAGCCCAGCAGATGCTGATGCTGCTGCAGCCTCGATACTCTCTACTATGCAGTCTACAAGAGGAGATCGCCCTCTCTCTCTCTCTTCTCTCTCTCTCTCTCTCTCTCTCTCTGCTGGAACAAAGAAACGTCGAGGGAGAGAGAAAGAGAGAGAGAGACAAGGACTGGCTACACCGAGGGAATGAGGAAAAGGCGCACGAAGCTGCGAGGTATGAGGCGTGGGAGAGATGATAAAAATGTTTGTGTACACCGAGGCGGCGAGGATTGGCTATGTATGCCTGTGTGTGTCTATGTGTGTGCACGAGGGCCGAGGAGAGTCTATGCGCAGTATATCTGGCTTGTGTGTTTGCTTGGCTGGCGTCCCAAGAGGAAATAGAATGGATATAATGAAGAAAAATTGTTTACGCAGCGCGGAATTATTATTCTTGTTGGTGCGATGTAATTGGCTTTTCGCGCGCCGCCGCAGAGACGTCGTGAGCGTTTAGACGCTATGCTGCTGCTGCAGTGCAGCTTTCCTATACGTACCTCTCTTATTTCCAATGGTCCGAGTCTATTAGAGGTTGGTGTATTTATATCATTTTTGCCATCCTCTTCTTATATCCTTTCGCGCTATTCAAATAGAAATTATTCTTTAGCCAATAGATGTTATTTATATTATAATGATTCGAATTAAACAGACCAAAATCTTTTACGACTTATATTCTGCATCATATATATATCGCTGATTCATTCCTATCATTTATTACAAAGCCTATTTGTCTTTCCCTGATGCAATTAATAAATTAGTCGATCGACGAGTTATATAATAATGAGAAAGTCAGGGCGAAACATCTCGTCCGAATCCGATTGAAGCGCTCGTCATCGCGTATTCAAACGCGTACACGATCAGCTGTTCGATCAATAAATGAAAAGCCGCGGCGGCAGCAGGCTAAAAATCGAAACAATGAGAAAGAGGTATAGCTCGGTAGGGATAAGCGCCGCGAGAAGAAGCTATGCTGTGAGAAATTCATTCCATTTCTATGGGGGGTTATTACGGTGATAATTTACTACTTCTCTTCTCGGTATAGAGCAGAAAGAGAGAGAGAGAGAGAGAGAGAGAGAGAGAGAGAGAGAGAGAGAGAGAGAGCTGCAGCTCTAGAGTAAAAGAGAGCCGGGGAATGCTGGCGCCTATATCTCGCATAGCAGCAGCAGCAGAATAAGCGCGGCATGAGAATAGCGCATTTTCGAAACGAGAGGCTAATGCGAAAAATCGCGCCAGAGAGAGAGAGAGAGGGCCTCGGTCTGCACAGCTCGCGCGCTCCTCTCTCGCTATTCGAACTTCGTCATCCGAGGCGAGCGACTGCTGATTCTGCACTCGTGACTACCGCTGCTGCTGCTGCTGCACACAACTGAGAGGGACTGAGAGAGAGAGAGAGAGAGAGAGAGAGAGGGTATAAATTGCACGAGCGTTGGCGCCGCGTCGAACGAGTGGCTTCTCCTCGTGATTGTTGGAGCCGCTTGAGCAGATGAAATCGTTAGATAGTCAGCTTTCTGCGGAGGCAACCGAGACTACTTTCGTCGACGCGAGCGGAGAGGAGAAAGGTGATAGGATGAGATGTCTATGGGACTGCTGCAGTATAAAGGCGCCCTCCTCCCCCCGTTTATAGAATATCGGATTTCGCATTTTGTCGCGAGCCGAGCGACAGAGAAAGAGAGATAGATAGAGAGAAAGAGAGAGAGAGCCGAAGCGAGCTGCGAATATATAAGGGAATAGAGATTTGTGGCTTGGCTCGCGGGGAATCCGCTCGCGACGTTTACGGCTGCTGCCTCTTCGTCTAGGCGTTGCGCGCGGCTCTATATATAACGCTTAGTCGCGGCCCTCCGCTTCTTTTTAATGACCCGCCGAGGTGGTTTACAGTTAAGCGGATGCCGCCGACGCCGACGCCACGACGACGTTCAATGCCCGATATTGCGTAACTTAAGTAATTCAGGACTCTTTTTGTTCTTTTTCGACGCTTTTACGGTTGTTGTGTGCGGAGTAGAGGCAAGAGTGTCGAGCGATCGCCGTATTTCGATTCGGTATACATAAGTTCGTCAGTTAGTTTTGGATTGATTACGTTTCTTTCAAAGTCAAGAGATTCATCTCAAATGGAAATTTCATAAATTGTTGTCGTTTAACGTTTGAAACAAAGATTTCTTTCTATAAGTTTATGATTCATATTCGAATTTGAGTCCTAAGGGATGTACATGAAATCATTAAAAGCTGTAAAAATACTTCAGAGCAAAACTAATTTTTATAAAATATATAAAACAAATTAAAAGAATGAACACTCAAAATGTTAATAATAAAAATTTAATCAATAAGGTTTAGAAGATTTTTAGTGCATAAAAAAGCATTTAATTTTAAAAATTGTTTACCTGCAACTAACGAGAAAGTTGAAAAAAGTGTAGCATTTAAAGCATTACACACGTCTTCAAAACAATACGATACTCGGCGTGCATCTACCATATATATATATATATACATAATTATTTATAGGCTTTCTGGTTTCTTTATTGAATGATTTTTATTAATTTCTTATTTTATAATTTTATTACTTATAAATTGAATAAAAGAGATACTAGTCGAGAATTTTTTTTAATCGTGTACCTACACATTTTTTGTATTTTAACACAAAGTTTTAAAAAGGAGTAAGGTAGAATGGATCGATCAAGACGATCAGATTGTTGTATGCTCCCGAAACATCTCAACTTGTATTGAATAAGAAATTTATCTTGCGTATAATCTGTTCGCGTTGATCGATCTATTCTACCTTATTTCCTTTAGCAAATTAATGGGAACAATAAATTAGAGTCTTTTCTTTTTTTTTTCTTTATAGCAAACATTTACTTCAACACTATATCATCCTATTCCCGATGAGGAAGGGACTGTTCGAATAACCGAGAGTAAAATAAGAGAATCCGTGGCAAAAACAATAAGAAAAATAAAACATATGCATAATTAAATGGCAAATAGTAATAATTATAATACTTATAGTATTTTTCGACGAACAAAGTTTTTAATCAATTATTCCTGTAGGTATATCAAAAATGTTAGATTTCTCATTTGAAAACTGTAAAATTTGAATAAATTTTCGTATTAGTGAGTCCCTAAGCATTTACCTAAGTTTTATTCATTTTACCTATTACGTGTAGGATTTTCAAGTGACTGTTTATTAAAAATTGAAATTATCCCACTAATATAGCTTAATTTAGTCCGAGTTTTTCGAGAGTAAGGTAAAACAGGCTTGACACAACCAGACATTTTTTCCTTGTTTAGAAAAATGCAATTTTGCAATAAATAAGAAAATTTGTTAATGCATATACATTTGAATGCGAATGACTGCGACTGATGATAAAAAATCAATCAAATAATATATTACTAATAAATTAAGCGCAATGCCACAGCGGCAGTCACCGTTTCAATCTATTATCCCGATTAAAAATTTCGAGTCATGCACACACCCACGCAACAGGAGTCGAAAAACTTTAAAGGCTATATATAAAAAAAATTATATTATAACGACAATCCGTAATCGTAAATCATCGGGTTGAGCTCTTACCCCAGACGCAATTCCCATTCGTCAAAAAATTTCAAATTCGGGGCCTCGACAACACTTAAAAGAGATTTATCTTCGCTATCAACGGCGGGCACGCGCTCGATTTATTAAAATTACCACGAAATCTCAAGCTCGCGAAGACGCGACCTTCGCCTCCACGTACACACGACACACACGACGAAAGAGAATTACGTATGAGCAGCGAGAGGCGGGCAGGTATACTCCTCTCTCGCACCACCTTTAATGGTCAAGCGGCAGCAGCAGCAGCAGCGCAGTAGAGTCTGAAATTTATCGGCCGATAAACACATCGGCGTAGGCCAAGCGACAGATGGAGAGAGAGAGAGAGAGAGGGAGGAGAGAGAGAGAGAGAGAGAGGGAGAGAGAGTGCAAAGGCCGTGGAGTCTTGACCGTTTAGTATAGCGCGTCGAAGGACTGTAACGTATAGATGCAGAGGGACGCGCCCGGCTCAATGCAACTGGGACACACTCGGTCGCCGCTCCATATCGGGTGAGCGCAAAGGACGATCGGTGGCGCGGCGGCGGCGGCGTGTCGCTCTCGTTGAGGTCGAGCCTCGACCTTAGCCCAATTCCACCCGCTCTTATACATGTATATATGCTCTCTCGCCCTTCGCCTCGGCGCGGCGGCGTCTTTCTTTTGTATTATATATATGTGTGTAAAGAGAGAAAAGGTCGCGAGCGTAAATTTCGCGCGACAGATATAAATTGTCCCGTTGTGGTACACATCGAGGCTTTCCTCTTCTCTCGCGGCTGATTTAGTCGACCGATACGAGCAACTATTCAAGGGAAGCGCTTGATCACGAGAGTTACATGATAATTGAGGCGAGATTCATTATCAAAAGTGTGCGCTATGCACGAAGGTGTTTCCACTTGATGAACTGTGTGTTTCTGCAACGATGAGGCCATGCTTATAAGGAGAATTCAATCTTAATCGCGAAGATCCTAGGAAAGTCGCGGTTTCTTTATGTGTAAAGTAGCTGCAGAAGCAAATGGATTGCGAGCTGTGCTAGTTTGATTACGAGCTAAAAATCAGGTTTTCAGAATTTCAATAAAAGCAATATAAAACATTCGGTATATGGAGATTCGGAATGGCGAATCTAGAGATTTTGAGCTGGTAATTGAAATTCAAAATGTCACCTCGTTTGCATGCTGATGAGATATCCTACTTGGCCTGAGTCTCGTTCCTCTACGACGTGCCAAGTTGTATAAAAGCGGCATTTCTTATACTTATCTAGTTTATCACCATTGCATAAAAAACTGAATGAGAAATGAAGATCAATTTATTAAAAAAAAAAAAAAACTAATAATAAATTTATAAGTAAAAGCAATAAAAAACGCACAAAATCTCATTGGCAAACGCAATAAAACTGCAACACTAGCGAGAAGACGCAGGTATACTCGAGAGCCCGAAAAAAATCGCGTCCCGATATGTGTACCGGAAGTCTGAGGGGGAATTTCGAAATAACAAGCAGCACTGCTATGCACACGCGCTGCATCATATACGCGAAGAACAGCAGCAGCAGCAGCAGCGAGTACGTGTGTGTATAGCTGCAGCTTTCGAGAGATTCCTCTAGTTTCTCCCAGACAATACGCATAACTGTGAATATACACACCACTTGACACGCATTCGCTGCGCTGCCTCCATAAGCTGCTGCTGCTGCTGCTGCTGCTGTGGAGTCGTGCGAGTGCGAAATAAATCCTCGCGTTTATACGCGCGCAAACAACGTAAGTATGCGCGGAATAAGTATCCGCTTAGAGGAGTCTTCGGGAGTACACATTCAGGTGGTCTTTTCAATTGTATACTCGCTGCTTCTGCTGCTGCTGTTGCTGTACAGTCCGGTACGAAAGTGAACACTAAAACTAGCTGTTATATAGATATTTTTTTGTACAAGCAGCTGCAAAAATTGTTTACCAATAAAGCTCTTTTCTATTTTCTATATAATTATATTATATGTAAGATCGAGTGGTTCCTCTATCAGAGTACTAACAAATTGCTGCGGTAAAAATAGTCGATATACAAAATTTGCTTGATTTTAATTTACTATTATATATAAAGAATAAATTTTTGTTTTTTCGAGCGACTTTATTTTTTTTTTTAGAAATATATATTTGTTCAAAGCTAAGTATCTGAAATTATAGCTAATAAACTTAGCGTGAGCTTACAAAATTATTAAATAGGATTATAGTTATACACGCGAGTTTGAGATTCCACACGGCTGCTGTTTAGAGAAGCTTTCACGCAAGACTGTATATTATACGAGCGAACCGCACATAGACGCCTTAAACGCTGCCGGCGTCAAAAAGGCATAATAAGCCAAAGCAACAATGCGCATATACATATACGCGGGCGAGAGAGCTTGTCCGCATTCCGCGAAAAGGCTCTTTCTTATACACACACTTTGACGTAGGGACGACGCACACCTGCACGCGCGCCTGTTGACCCGACCAATTGATAAAACGCTGCATATCTCTCTCTCTCTCTCTCTCTCTCTCTCTCTCTCTCTCTCTCTCCTCGACTTCCTACTTTCCCGAAAAGTCACTTATAGAGAGTGGCAAAGGCGAACCCACTTACGTTTCAAATGGGCTGTGGAAAAGTCGCGTCGGGAGGCAGAGAGGAATTATGAATTATTCGTCGCTGCAGTTCGCGCGCGCACGTGCTCCTCGCGGGTTTAGTATAGCGGCCCACAATGTGCGACGATGATAAATCTTGCGGCCTGACGCGGTCCTTTTTATTATCGTCGATAAGAACAAAGCGAGGCTTTCGCACGCCTGGGTTTCTCCCGTTCTGTATCTCCTGCGCTATTGAGAATTCCGTGTGATTCTGCGTCTGACAAAAGTTGGCTGCTACTTTTTTTTTTGTTGAGTCTTTAGTGCTTTATGCTGCTCGAGCGACCGAGTCAACTCAATATTAGTCAAACACGGGATGTGAATTTGTGTATGCGTGTTTAGCTATGCGATATTCGTATGTTTCTTGAGATGTGTGCACCTTTCAGCGGTAGTTCAAGTCAGCTATATTCTTTACGAGTTTCTTCGCTGTATCTTATCACGTTACACCTTTAGTTCCTGTACTTTTCAATAGAACACTTGGTTTTTTCTTAACATTTATGTTCTATGCGTTCGAATATAGTGTCCATAGCATTGTTTTATATTTGTCATTGTGCGCAATAATAGTATCTTTCTATTTGTTTTTTCTCTCGAGTCTAAAGCGGTTGTACTCTTTAATATTTTCTTATTTTCATATATATGCCGCACAGTCCAACTGAAAAGCGTGCATCCTTAGGTTTTTTTGTTATAAAGTCAATCCATCCTATTATGCTTGGAACTCGATCCTTTGCATACGCCCTATACTTTTCACTTGGTCGCCCTTTTTCCATAGCGGCGGTAAATTAATTCTTAGGCACACTATATATATATATATATAACGTAATTTATTTGCCACCTTATATCAACACCTTCTATACCTATCACCTCTAAGGCGATAACAAATGTTCGAAAAGCATCTTGCGCTCGAGCACTTTGCGCATCCAATCCGCGACTACCGCACGAGTATAGGGTCATATACCTCGCTTGAGAGCGAGAGAGACGCTAGAGAGAAAAAAAAAGAAATGAAATTAAGCGAGACGCGTGTACGTATACACCCTGCGGAAAACGCAAAAGAAGAAGAAAAAGCAGAAGAAGCACGAAAAAAAGGAAGAAAGGAGAGGAGGTGAGTGTCTTCGATCTTCCGCGGCACGTGTACACGCTCTCGGTCGTTTTATCAGGCGAGGTTATCGGGCGTGTGAGTGAGTCCAGCGGCAGCAGCGGCAAGTGCAACATTTTCCTCTCTCTCTCTCTTGCACACCTTTTTCGGAATGTCAGTCAAAATATTCGAAATAGTTTTCCGCCGCCGCGGCTATTCTCCCACGGCTATTTATGAGCCCCGCTATACACACACACACCCCTAGAAAAAAGGACTAAAAAGGCGCGTTGTATATATATAGGCTCTCGGTGGCAGCGGCAGCGGCGGCGTTTTAGCGCTTCATTGTTTTTTCTCCTTATTTACAAAGTCCCCCCCTCTCTCTCTCTCTGCAGGCTGTATACGCGCGGGGCCCGTGCACTTTTTCGAATTCCCCTATAGCGGGCAAGGTGTGCAGCGCGTTGCACGTGCGCGGGGAGAGAGAGAGAGAGAGAGAGAGAGAGAGAGAGAATGGCGACTCGAACTTGCCATAATTAACAACCCCGTGTGTGCGCCGCTTCTGCCGCTGCTGTTGTTGCCGCTGCTGCTGCTGCTGCGGTGTGTGTACGCGGCGCGGCGGTTGCGGCTGTGGGATAATCGGATTATCGGGGAGAGAGAGAGAGAGAGAGACGCACCTTACGCGCTGCGGCCGTGGCCCCGGTGAAGCCTCGCGCATCGATCTTCCTTATCTGTGCAGACTCGTTCGAGCTGCCCCGCCGCTTGCGCACAGAGATGCGTGTGTGCATGTGCAAGCAGAGAGAGAGAGAGAGGATAGATGCAGCATAGCATAGTCTGCTTAATAGTACGCCTCGCTTGTGCGCTATCTGCGAGCGACGTCGCGTCCATGACTATGAGCTGCTCTTCTACATGCGGCTGCTGCTGCTGCTGCTTCGTCTCCGCGACCCTCGTTCTTCTTGTCCTCTACATACTCTCGCTACTCCAGCTCTTATCTTCTACTTCTGTGTGTGCCTATATCTATAGGTACCCAGTTCGCTTTTCCCGCGGCTCCAGCGCACAGTTCCCTTTCCTGCGCTTTCGCTTTTCTATGTATATGTGCTCGGACTCGCAGCTGCTGCAGAGCGGGCTCGATTATGCCGAGTGACGTGAATAACGAATATACCAATTGGGGGTTTTTTTTTTGCGCAATCGCAATATTGTAGTCACCCGAATGGAAATTGTTATTACGGCTTAATAAAGTGTATAGGATATTTTATTAGATATTGAATGTATAGACGTTATGCGGCGAGCTGCTGTATAAAACCATTCTTACTTCCTTCTGCAGCGGACTTGAGAATTTCTTATGACTCGGGGGATTATTACGCGATAAAAACACCGCGGCACATAAATATTTGTTTGGGATAAATTAATAGTTCGTTAAAGGAGCGAGAAAGCGCGCGCGGTGTGGATGATGAACGGCACGAATGAAGTGAAAGTAAACTTGACATAAATTATGTATTATAGTGCGATCAAACAGACTCTTATATAGCATTGTAAATGCGCATCTAATAATGAGTTATTTAACACAGTTGCGGTATAAAATTTAAAATATCATTGCGACTTTTACTACTGCAATCTGCGGCTCGTAAAAAGTATATATAAAGATATAATTAATGCAATTATCTTTCGCGCGTAAACAAGATTTACATCAAATGATAAAATATCCGACAGGCAATGCGAAAAAGGAAATTAGGAGAAAAAGGAGGATACACAAGCGTTAGAGAAAGAAAAGAAGAAAAGGGAGAGAGAGTGAGTTGATAGAAGCAATAAATAAGGCAAACGTCTATAATAAAGAGAGAGAGAGAGAGAGAGAGAGAGAGAGAGAGAGAGAGAGAAGGTGAGAGTATGAGAAGCGAGCGTGCAAAGGGCTCTGGGTTACATATGTACTGCGCACAAGTGTGATAGAGAGAGGGGGGGGAGGAGGAAGAGCGGCCAAAATAAAAATACGCGAAATTAGCCGCGAGCAGCGAAACAAAAGGGAGATGCGCTCGTGCAAAAAGAGAGAGAGAGAAGTAGAAACCGAACGCTCAACAGCGCACCTCTCTCGAGATTATGCAACGCTCGGACCGCCAAGAGAGCAAGAGAGCGAGAAAGAGAGAGAGAGAGAGAGAGAGAGAGAGTCTCTCGGTCACATATATAATGGCGGTTTCCTTGCATCTCTAGCGATCTCTCTCTCTCTCTCTCTCCCTCTTATGTATACACACTGCACACACATATACTTGATGCGCGTATAGGCTGCGCGACGTTCGCACGCGCTTTTATCCGCTTATCCGCTGGGCAGTGCAGCGCACCAGCGCACCGCGGATGGATGTATATGTGCACGCTCTCTCACACACACAGACATACTGGGGTAGTGCAACGCTGCAAACACGATGTAAGGCGCGCGTTTAAGGTCAGCTGTGGATATAGGGATGGCTTATCGTGTGCAGAGCTGTAGTGCGCGCGCAAGCGAGAGAGCAGCATCTCCTCCCTCTCCTCTCGCTTCTACACCGGACCGGATATGCGAACCGCCCCAACCGAAGCTCGTGTATACCTTCCGCGATGCGACGCGTCGTATACGCGCCAGTTATCGGTGAGCCTTATTGAATACAAGACTTTGTTGAGACTTTTTGCGCGCGAATGCACCCTGCGTGAATTGGAATTCCCTTCATATATATAGATGTCGCATTCTGACGTTGTTTTCGCGAGAGGGACGAGACGGTTTGGCGCTAGTGATCGATGAGCGGTATTACTGCACGCGATCGTTGGTAAACAGAGGGAAGCCTCCAAGCTGTATCAATTTAGCTTTTATATGTACGCAGCGAGTGCCGAAACTGGTTATGCACCTGCGCAACGCGGCTGTCCTATTAAAGAGAACTTTCCGAATATACGTGGGTATATACATATTCCGATCGCACCGACTACGCGAGTAATTTACCGCCGCGACGATAATTAATAGATGATGAACGGCGGCGGATGGTATACATTTGCAATTCAGATATCGATAAGGCCACGCGCGGAAGAGCACATCCGTTGTGTCCCCTGTATATATCGTGAAAGTTGTTTGTGATTTTTCGCGCGGTATAGTCGAGAGACGTGAAAGCGGCCCTATTCAAGTAGTATGAGTCGCGATTGGTGGGACACGAGAATATACGTTACGAAAAGTGTTTTTTTTTCTCCCCGGATCTTAATCATTTGGAACATTTGAGTTTTTTTTTTCTTTGCACTAATAATGATATCGCTATTACGTAGTGTAGGTTGAGTTTTTTTGTTCGTAATGATTATGAGATGAAAATAATCGTTATGAGCTGGTAATATACCGATGTATAATATAGATAGGTCCTTGGGTATAAAGTATAACGCTAACTGCCTTCGCTTATATCCAGGCAAAAACATTTTAAACTCCGAGTTAACAAAAACTAGTTAAAAGTGTAGACACTTTTTGTTCAAGTCTCTTATATATTTCTTTATTATTGTTATGTAGTGTCCTTCTGGAAATACGACTGTTTTTCGAGTATATCCGGAGCTTTTGTTTCTCCTTTATTTATCTGACTGAACAATAGGAAGCATAATATTATAGGGCGTGAAACGTGATATTCATTACGTTTGCACGCTGCTCTTTTTATTCCACACTCGAAGTTTGTCATTTTCGCGAAGGTCGATATGAGACATATATATGAGTCAGCGGGTCACCTCTGTACAAAAACCTAAACTCACAGACTATTTCCCGCACCGTAACACCCAAAAAAAACGACTTGCCGAAATTTTAATTCACTTTTAATTGCATACCGTAAACAGTATCTAGACGCACGCGTGTCTGCACCGAATATACGAATTTTGCGCGACCTTCGTATCGTACAAAATAATGTCAAAGGTCATTAAGGATATAAAATACACGCGAGGCAGCAGCAACAGGAGCAGCAGCCCATTACAATGAAAGCGAATGAATTTTGCAGCACGCGCCTGCACGTGGTACTGTGCTCGTGTGTGTGTGTGAGTGTAGACACAAGGTGGCGATCGCGAGCAAAGGCCCGAGCGGCAGCGGCGGCGGCGGGAAGTGGTGAAGAAGGTATAAAGAATATATGTTTTATATTACAGGTTAGCGGCGCGTCCCGAACGTCGTGTGCAGGCAGCAGCTCACTCGCACACACACACACACGCACACATTTATAAGACTGCATGCACAAGGGTGGGGTGGGG